>JANSTU010015075.1:0-14585 GCA_027564075.1 Bolitophila hybrida | reverse complement strand
GACTCAGCACATTTCCTCAAAAACAATGGTGGAATATTGTCAGGTCCTTTGCCCTTATTCACATTAATGCTCAAAAGAGATTTTAAGACTTCAATGCGAGTAAAGGACATAGAGCTCAGATCAACACCTTCAGAAACTCCAAAAGATTGTACAATTTTAATATTTTATATTTTTTTTTATATTTTTGAAATCGGTTGTATCGTGACAACGCCAAGAGAATGTGTTTCTGAGAGGTTACAGAAAATGGGGTCCAAACTGCTGAATTTTCAAAAATTTTAAATAAAAATTTAAAAAAGTACTTGTTAAATATGTCTTTGATCGCTGAAACCAGAAGCCTTACAAATATTTGACTAAAATAGATAATTTTGATTTATTCATTTCATTTTAATATTAATTCACCAAAGCGAGCAAATGTGTTTAATATAAAAGCAAAATAATGAATAATGTTTAATATTAATTTTTATTTTATTATAAATATTATAATTTTATTTGAGACGTCACAGAGTAAACTGGTTGACCATCTATTCGTAGCTTAATTTATTGATGTGTAAACATTTTTGTTGACCGATGACAGTTACGTCGTGCTCCATCGGTTCGATTTCGAGTATTTTTTAATTTTTATATTTTTTTATATATTTTAAATATCACAAACCAATTATTTGTATTAAACATTGAATAAATTCTGTTGTCTTCATTCATATTCATATAAAGTAGGGATATAACTTTATCAAAAAAAAAACTGCTTATCGTAAAATCGAAACTGATTGCTTATGAAGATGTTTCAAAAATTCTATCTGCCATACTTAACTTACGTTATTATAAGTCCAAATCTGCGATCAGCATTTATCGACACGATTTAGGTATAGCCCTCCCAGATGATACTGAATAAATATAATTTGTGAATGTAAAATTATTTTTTTATTGGAATATCATAATTATAGATGCAATTCTCCTGGCTAGCCTCAACTAAACTTAAGTATTTTCGAAAGCTATATACAATCGATTTTCAAAAGCTAAAAACTCTATACAAATTGATAATAAAAGAAAATATCCTAACAAATTATATAATCTATCTGCGATACCACGAAATCTCATGTAAACACTGCACACTTACAAGCACATGTTAAACACGAAACACACACGACTTACAAGAATGTTAACAAATATATTTCCAATATCGATTGCAATTTTTCCATTAGTGCCGCTCTCTTAAGCCAATTGACATCTGAAGTCACGAAACACTAGTAAAACATTACCGAGTAACGTTTAACTAGGTACATAATCTCTATATATAATATGATGTTGCATTTTAACATGAGTATGTTCGCCAGTTTATGTTGCACGTGCGAGCATAATAAGTTAAGCGCAGCAATGCACGACTATATGTGGTTTATGTATAATAGAAATGTCGACAAGCGATTAGGAGTGCTATATGAGACTTCACTCACGACTTTGGACGATAGAGTTTGTATTATTTATAATAAAAAATAAAATCCATATACTCACATCAGTCTGACTTTAAGGTGCTCGATCCACTTGTCCTGCTCCAGCAAACCCAAGCTTTCGATGTCGAACAGTCGAAACAGATGCTGCAAGAATGCCTGCAAACAAACAAAAATACATTAAAGTTATACAAACAAGTAATCTACATTAAATGTGAAAGTGTACGTTCGTATTGCTCGACAATCATGACAAATTGATGGCGATTCTGCAAGAAATATCGTTGCGCTGACACCACTGCTGAATCAGATGCTCCGTGCGAAAACTCGAAAACACAAAATATGCGTACGCGCGCATTTTTATAATCGACTCACGCAACCGCATATATCGTTAATCTTAAACCGATAAAAGTCAGTATATATATATATTTATATTTTTTACAGGTATAGCAAAAAAAGTAATATTTTATGTAAAGAACATGCGGTTTTGGTGTTTTTTTTTGTTGTGTCGCGCTTTGCTTCATTTCGCTCAAGAAGGCACCGATCGACATGTATAATTTAATTGATGATAGTGATCGATGTACTTTTAAAGTGCCGTAAAATCGAAGACATTAAAAGCACTCCGAAGTAATTATATAGTAATGTGGCTCTAGATGAAACTGGCCGGCAGAGTGTTTCGATTATTATGCGTGTTGTTGTTGTTTTTTTGTTATAGTATTAACTCGACAAGCCGAAACTCATCTTTGAGCCAATCATGAAATCATGAAACAAGATCATTGATCATATACAGATATATTATGTGGTACATGATGTGAGGATATCGATCGGAAAGCGGTAACAAGCCAATTATATATAAGTATGATAAATTATGAGATTATGTAATGGAAAATACATATTTCTTATGAATATAATTATATGGAACTTGAAAGATGCAAAACAGTTCGTGGCCAATGCCACTTTATTTGTATTAACAATCCAATCCCAGAAAGGCTTATTTATTATTAAAATTAATTACAAATATGAAGAAAGTATAATGCGAGTAAACGTTATGGCGCAAATTGCTGTTCAAGAAAATCCATCAGTAAATAAAATATCAATTTGGGTGTAAAATAAATTTATTGTACTGTTCGAAATTGTCAGGACGTTTTAACGAATATTTTTTTAAAATAAAATATCAATATCAGAGTAGTTCAACCCGGGTGAAGTATGCAGAAATACACGCAGAATGTTTTCTGTATTCTGTTTTTCGCTTTTTGCATACGTACACATTGATTGTAAGCGTCACCGACCCGAGGAAGTCGTGAATTATAGAGTTGAATTCCTGGGGCCTTACCACGATATTTGAAAAGCGTCAGGCGATTTGTTTGCGTTGATCGAATAACATGCGAACAGTACATTATTTTGATCATTATTTATTTTGTTGTTCAGTGGTTTTCCGATTAAAAAATGTGCAGGCGTTAGTGGTGTGGCATCTTGAGGGTCGTCCGAGATAGCGCATAGCGGCCGAGAGTTTAGGCAAGCCTCAACTTGACACAAGGCAGTGATCATTTCTTCGAATGTTAGTAACGTTGATTCGATTGTGCGTCGATGATGGTCCTTCAGCAGCTCTTGCATCTCCTTATTGGCACCGACGAAATTAGCGCCACAGTTTGAATGCAGACTTGTACGCCTTACACGACGACTGACAAATCTTCAGAATGTAGCTATAAATGCTGTCGAAAAGCTTACAAATACTGCAATGTAGCGCTTGATTATTATTATTATTTTTATAATATTTTATTATTTTTTTTTTTATTATTTTATTTTATTATTTTTTTTTTGTCAGATCTAGCAAAAATAAGTGTATTAAACAAATACTTAGGTTGTTTAAAATGGATTACTATAAAAATGAAAATGTCAATATGAAATTTATAATAAGTAGCGATGTGGTCATATTTTTTAAATTTTCGGTTAAAATGTTTTTTGATGGTGAGATTATTGGGTGTCGAAAATCAAACGACATTGCGGCGATATCTAAACGTCCTTCAACGAGTAGCAATCCCGGGTTATCGAAAAACGACTTCATAGATTTAAGCATAGTGTTGTTCGGTAAATTAGATGCAAAAGTACAGCATTTTATTTCCACCGCTTATTCCGCAGCTTGCACGAGACGAATGCAGCGGCTGAGGCTATCATTAAGCTCAGACGGCGATAAATGTGTATGTGTTCGTACCTCCAGTTTCGTGAGACAGTTTGTTTCGAAACGATAAATCCAAGCCGTTGTAGCAAGCATGGATATGACAGACGAAGTTCTGCATAAAATTTCGTCATGATGGTGAGTAAATGTGGTTAGTACTGTGGTTGGTACCGCATGCGACTTGACTGTCGATTCACTGCGGACGAATATATTAGCCCAATTTTGTTCAGGTTGGGTAAGCCAATGTGGCCCGAACCACTATAAATGGTGTATTTGTAGATAAACTGGTGAAAGTCCGCGGGAGGCACAGTCTGCTGGGTTATCTGCTGATGGAACATGAGGCCATTTATCAGGGGACGTCGTATAAACTGGATTTCCGATACTCTGCTTTCTACAAATGTGTTCCACGTGCGGGGTATTTTTCGAATCCACTTAAGGACTAATGCTGAATCAGTCCAAAGGCAGTAGTCCATGTTGCGATGTGTACACCACTGAGACATCTCAGATGCGTCCGAGAATCCGTGCAGCATTGTATGTGAGTTAACATACGTTCCAAACCATCTCGAAATGTTTAGCTTTTCGAGGCTTGGAATATCTGAGCGGTAGTTTAACCTTTTTCTTGCTAGGCCTTCCGGTAATTCCTGGTCGTACTCAAGGCCTTCTGGCCATAGCTCCAGAAGAAGCACCTTAGCGACAATTATTGCAGGCGAAAGCCATCCCAGAGGGTCAAAAAACGTTGCTATCTCATAACTGAACGCTTTGTGTGTGGTGCTTGATTATGTAGAATCAGATTTACCTTGCAAATAAAAAGGTCTGATCCTTGGAGCCATTGAAGGCCCAACGTCATAAAAACTATTTAGTGTGACTTTGGCTGCGTTTTGAAATTTTTTACCTTCATCGTGCGCTAATTGATGCCGGAAACGAACGGCAAGAAATGATGCTGAGGCAGTTCCATAAGTTATGGTGTTCATACAGTAAGCGGTTCTTCGGGGCTAAAGATAATTCTCTCACGATGTTTGTCAGCTACGAGGAATTGGATTGATCTGAAAGCATTACTGGTGGTGGTGGAAAGATGATTCTGTGGTAAGCGAGGATGCGGAGTTGGCGTTGCTATGGATTGATGAGATGACGGCTGACGAGGAGAATGTAGTGTTGTATGATGTTTGCCAGAGGCAAGATTGAGAATTGAATTCCAGGTAAGCACTTATCTTATCAAATGTTGTCTACTCGCTGTTATCTAGAGAGAGCTCACATTGTCTATGAGATTCCGAATCGATTTTACACCAACAGAGCATTTCATACTTTACTTTATACTTTTTTAAAGCTTTTATTATAATTCTACCTTATTAAATCTAAGTACATAAAGCTAAAGACTATGCAAACATTGCTTTGGTTTGACAATGTGTGCAGACACTGGTTCGTGTACTCGGGACATTCATTATAACAGAAAGGGCTGTATATTTCTGTAGGAGTATTGTGTGTGTTTGTGTATTGGGAGTGTTTGTGTGGGACTGTGTAACTTTGTCGACGTGAATGTATATAATTCAAAAGTAATGTGTGTAAATGTGTACGGTGAAATGCTAAAAAACACCAACATCACTTGGGTTGGACGGCACAAGGGGTACTTAAAGGGACGAAAGTATACCTGAATTCGTTTGACAGAAGCCACCAAAGGCTTCGGGATGCGTTGTTTGAAACACTAGCGGGCAGTGACCTGTCGAAGCGCGGTAGTTCAGTATGTAGGCCCGCTGCACTGGGTGAAATTCGTTTTGTCAGGCGGTCTTCGTACAATGTGGTATTATATAGGAACTCCATTTCTATCTTGAATATAGTTTTACCTATCCAGGAATAGGAAAGCTTTAGGAGATCTGGCTACTGTACAGTGTTAATTCAATATACAGATCGCTAGGATACATCGAGTGATGTAGACGACTAACATAGTTTAGCATTGAAGTTCGTTATGTTTACGTATGTTTACGAATAGAGTCAATGAGGAATATATCGAAGCGATCCGCATTTACAGCATTATATAGTACCCGTTTGGAGATGAATTTAATGAAACCAGAAACTGCAGTGCGATATTTACCGGTGCAGGCTCTCTGCAGGTAAAAGTAGCTGGGAGCCAAATCTGCCGAAGCAATTCGAAGTGTACTTGAAATTTGGCATTGGTAGCCAAAGACTTATGACATTGTCCTGGTGAAAGAGCACTTTTGCCTTATTCATATGGAACCGCCTTTTCGCGATTTCCTCCATCAAACGCATCAGTTGGGCTATGATGGTCTGGTGGTCTTATTTACTCTTCTCTTCTTCGCTTTTTTTCTTCTAGTTGATTTTTCTTTTTGTTTTAGTTCGTGTTTTTCTTTGAGTATTTTTTGTTTATCTTCTTTCGTTTTAGCCTTTTTACCTCTTGTCTTGTTTGTATATTCGAATTAGCGTTGGCTATCTTAATCGGTGTATATATTTTATACCTGACCCGTAAATACATTTTATATTAAATGAACGTTCATCTGAGTTACATAATAACGACACAGAATAACTTCTTCTTCCAAATGTTCTTTGGACGATGAAATGAAGTATACAACGAGATATATCTGTTAACTGAAAATACAAATTACAGAGCTATAGCCTAAAAAAAATCTACTTAATTTAAAAATATCTCTTTTATTTAAATTTTTGGATTTTATAACTTATTTATTAATCAATAAAACCAAAGCATTCCCACCAAAATTCTGTTCTACGGCCCAAACGCACTTATCATCACATAAATAAATAACTTGCTCGTAAGTGCACACTGTCAAACTCACCGCTTAGAGCTAGTAAGTTATATGATGCTAAACTACAGTCGTACCGTGATTTGTTGAGCATTAGCACTATTTAATGGTTGTCTTTGCCATAAAATGAATTGCGCACAAAACGATTTATGCTGTGGTTTGCCAGTCGCGCGCGTCTTATCTTGATTAATTCACACTGTTATTGAGTAAAGAGACTATCGGTGTGCAATGTATGTCCAATTGCAATTTTGCAGCAATGCGACAGACACACACAATGGCATATACGAACACCCATGAAGCATAAGGTGCTATATGTGCGAAACATAACTCACGTTCCCAACCTTTGATATTATGAGTAGTATTCATACGGTGTTTAATACTTATACATAGAAGAAGTACACTAAACAATAGAGACCCCCTTCCAGCGTTAAACGCCCACATTTCAGTTTGCATTATACACAATTAACAATCGAATCTGAACGTTGACAAACCGACTGTCACCTGCACATAACACACACACAAGTACTATGCTAATTTATCCACCTAAGTTCGCGTGTTCTTGTATACCTACATATAACTGCAAATGTCATCACATTACTCACATCTGGCGCGACTGTTGTATACGATTGTACGAGATTATTATAAATGCATTCTGAAATGCATTATATTATTTTCAAGTGTATATTGCAGTACTTTGTTGGTGCACAACGATAAATGGCGAGATTTGAATAGAACCAGCATTATTTGTCTTAGTCGACAGTGGAGATTATTAATGACTCGGCTTGATAGGTGTAAAGTTTGATAAAACAGTTGTATTTTAAAGATTGCTGGTATATATACAACTAATTGGAAACGGTTACTTTTGTATTAGTTTTATATATTTAATGTCCTGGAAAGTCCATTTGAAAATTGTCTGCTTAATTCCGCACCTAGTGATGCACTGAACACATAAAAGGATTTCTTAAGCTTAGCAATACAATTAAATGATCTTATTTTTCGGTAGTTTTCTGGTCATTTCGATCTAGCTCTGGTTTCGATTGTGTTTTTCGACGATTTTGTTTAGTAGGAGTATTAAATGTGTCTTTGGCTAGTTTAATTTCTGAGTTAGACTATAAAAACCTTGCATTTGACTCAGTCAGTTCTCCACTATTATGGACAAGGATACTTAGATCTGGCGCTAAGCCGCTAATCAACTAAGTTTACTATAATATTACTGCAGTCTGTCCAAGTACTACTGTTATATAAGATGAAATACTGCAAAAAATATATTTAGAAAAGTAAACGTTTGATACGTCCTCAAGTCCTAAGTACTAAGTCCTGTTACGATATGCGTCTTCATTTAATCTCGGCTGGAAACAACACATTTTTTTTAATTAATTTTATAATTTTATTGTACCAGTTATTTTAAAATAGATCAAATCGTTTAAGGATATTGCCTGCCATTATTATTATTATAGCTTGTATACATTTTGTTAGCCAAAAAAAGCAAAGTTTTGCTCAAACGTTTATTTATTTATATAAGTGCATGTAAGTACAGGAGCTCTATATATACATAATAGCTATTTTGGAATAACATATAAGATTAAATTATAATAATTAAATAGTTAAAATGAAAACATTTAATACTATATAATATGCAATTTACTTTATAACACAAATAAAACTACGAAATTCTGACATTCTCCACACAATATATCTTAAATTCGCGGACATCACATATTGCTCTCAAACTCATGGGCAGTAGATTCCACGCAGAGGCACCAAAAAAAAGAAGGAATTATGCATGGCATTGGACGAGTGTTAGGTTAGGGAGGAACTAAGGAATAGGAGTTTAGCACAAATGTATGGAGGAGAATTAGTCCTAAGGATTTTGTGGATGAAAATACACGATTGTATTCTTAGGTAATCTTTGACAGGCAACCAAGGATAACATATCGATGTTGTCGCAGTGGAGAATACTTTGTTGAAAATGAGTAATTTTAAGGAATTTGCAGAAGACAAACTATACAAAAATTGAAGTGGGGAATAAGGAGTAAACGGACTAGGTGTAGTTTGTTTTTTGTGGACAATAGTTGATTATTGATTGTGCAACCACAGACTGCGCATGCGTTCCATGTAAACTTTTCTAGGCCTAGGTTGCGTACACTCAGACTTATTGGCTTCACTATTTCATTTTGAAATGAAAGAACAGGATATTAGAATGGTCGTAATCGAGGAGGGAAAAATATAATATATTGGGTCTGGCTGTACGTAGAAGACTGTTATTTTTACACCAATAGATAGTCACTAGGTCAGAATTAATGCGAGTAAAACAGTCTGGTAAGTACGAAGGATTAGAACTATAGTATATCTGTATGTCATCGGCAAATAAGTGGAATTTAACTGAATGATTAGGGATTTGCAGAAAATCATGAATGAAGAGGGAAAATAGAAGGGGGCCAAGAACTGAGCCTTGAGGAACACCAGACGGGACAAGAAGATTGGATGAAAGTAAATATCAAACACATTGCATCCGCTGGTCAAGGTAGCTTTTCAATTAAGTTGCTAGCTGAGGACGAGGAGTGGAAAATGATTAAAGTTTGTGGCATATTATAGGATGATTAATGGTGTCAAAAGCTTTGGAGAAATCTAATAACAGTTATATTGCACACAGTCAACCATTCTACGCTAAATCCAGACTGGAATTTGCAATGAAGATCGGCGTAACTCTTATTCAAACGGGATTTCTTGTGGATAAAAATGATAGAAATGATAGAAATGACGATTTCCAAAGAATGTAGTATTAGCTTCAATTATAATTTTATTAGGTTGATTTAAAAGATCAATTTAAAAACTACATAATTTATCCAGAAAACAGTAACACAATATTTGTGAGCGGATATGGTTTATTTGAAGAATGCAGTCGCCACCATATGTTTGGTCGTGGCTGCTTTTTTGGTCAAACAAAATGTATACAAACAATAAGGAACTTACGGCACGCCATATCTTAAAGAAAATAAACGATAATTTGAAATAGTAAATTTGAATAGTTTAGGTACAATAAACAAATGGCACCTATCAGCAAGTTCCACCCATCCAAGACAGAAAGTATCTAGGCCGCATGTTAGTTAAAACACAGCTATGGAATTCCCTTAAAAATCATTTTTTTTATAGTTATAACTTTATTAGAAAGTTTTAGTAGTATTAACTAGTATTAACTTGAAGATTAGTTTTGCTCTTGAGGAAACTTTTGTAGATGCAGTGGAATCACCATGTTTTGGTGCATTAGTTTTTTTTTATTTCGTGAAAAATATATGTCTGATTGTCTCGGAAACATCTTGCCTGTTTATGCGGAAACATATTTAGATATCTGTAAATCAACATAGCACCTTTTCTTCTTGCGTTATATGGCACTCCACTCCAGTGGTACAGAAGGTACAACTAGATGTGAGACAGATAAAAGTTTGAAATGAAACACATTAAAAATGCCCACTAGAAAGAGTATGTATTGAATAACTAATGTATTATTTATTAATAAACAAAAATATTATTATACGAAATAATTTAATGCAAATTAAAACTAAAACATATATATAACACATTCAGTCATCGTGTGCTCACGCATTAAATTATTATTTAATCTCTTAGATGATGTGCTCGCACGGCGCTTTCTTGAGTCTTAAGAATGCTGACTTCTTTCTTAGCGCACACGCTGCGTACTTGACGACCGAACCGTATAATTGCATTTTAGTTGCTGTGACACCATATACGGAGTCATCTTGAGCACGCACGCAGACATACTCACAGAGACTGGTATATAGCACTTTATTTACATTAATTAAAAATACTTTTGACTTAATTAAAACGTATTTACCGGCGAATACATTAAGCTTTTAAGCGTGTGAACGCGCCATAAAGATTTCGCACTGCGCGGCAATTTGTTGAACGAATCGTGTGCGCATAATATTCTGCACACTTTCGTAAAGGTCCACACACAAACACAGAAAATGGCTCATCAAACGTCACATCCTGCTGGTTATGTGTATGTGCGGGATCAGACTCTGGAAATGTGAGAGAGACTTCCAGCTGTGCTATCGAGATAATAATCTAGCGTAATCGACCAAGGAATACGAGTTTTTATGTAAATCGTCGCCGAGCACATTCAAATATGGTCGAAAGAAATTATGACCAAAAAAGGTAGCGCATAACGAAGAGCCGCTTTTTTCGTTATGCGTGTTTTGCAGTGAGTTGTGCCATGATGTGAGACTAGATGCATCTTATTCTTATGCAAGGAAGCACGCTTTAATGTAGACGCATTCCGCAAAAGAGCGCGTTAGCGCAGAATACGAACGCACCTAATCCGGAATATGCGTCTTGACATTGACAAGACGCGTCCGATTTCTTATGTTCGCTCATCGATCAGCGATGAACGACACAAACGGGTTCGAACGACTGAGATTTTTAGCAGCATTGAGAAACTAGGGAAAAAATGGGACAATTAAGCGCGTATAGTGAAATGCAGCTAATTGAGCTGAACACCTTTGGCATGGGATGTGCGGAGCGCCGGTTTTCTGCGAGGGTTTTTTTCTTTTGAACAAGATTCTGTTAAGACTAGCAACCGTAACTGATCGGCTAAGCACTCGGGCGATACAAGTACGCGAACTGCTTGGCAATGAGCATGGGAATTTAATTAACACTCTAGCGTCACAGAGGCGCAGTAAAGATGCCGCTTATAGAGATAGGACTCTCTGTGGGCACAATGTTGTCCAGTCATGGTTAATCTTGTTGTTAATGTAACTTTTTAATAGAGTATAAAATTATAGAATAGGCCGGATCGAAATCCATTTTTTTATTCTTAAGATACTGCTATTTATAATGCGAAAAAGATTTGAAATGTCTTGTTTAAACGAACAGTGTTTTTATATCGATATCGTTTAAAAAAAAATACTAGAGAGCGAACCGGCCTATTATAGAATATACAATGTATTCACTCTATCAATAAGTCCGTAGGATGACACATAGATGACGTTGCTATGTAATAATCCATATGATTTGTAGGAAGTACCAACCCTAAAAAGAAAAGAAATTTGACTCGAATGAAGAGGTGATCGCTGAAACTGAAGCTTATTTTGAGGCCAAAGACAAATCGTTTTATAAAAAAGGTGTCGAAATGCTAGAATGTATTTGTTGATGATCGAATTTTGCCAAAAAAATGTGTTTTTCTTAGTTATCCTACGGACTTATTGAGTGATGTGTTATTTTGATCGATTTTTCATATTCACAAATAATCTGGAATATGGAAACATCGAAGATGAAGATATTGCAATTAAACTTGAATAGCAACTACAACTACAATTTTGTAAAATCAGGAAATTTTGTTTCATTAAAACGATCTCGATGAGTCCGTCGATTGCCGGAAGGGGAAATGTAAATCTCTACACATGAGTAGTAAATTATGGCATCTACTGCTTTGAACGGTTGGAAGATCATTAACAAAAAGCAAAAATAACATAGGACCAAAAACAGCTCCTTTCGGGATGACTGTATTGTCAGGTTTATAATACGATAAGCAACTACCATGGTCTCTGATAAAGGTATGAACAAACATTTAGCTTTACATTAACCTGAATTCAAGATATATAATACGAACATTATATATTGTAACTAGCTTATTGTAAAGCTAAATGTTTGTTAGGGTAGCTAGTTATAAAATACACTGCTGAAGAACTAAAACTAAACATAATGAATCATTTTCACTGTTTCAAAGGCCATAGAAAAGTCAAGGCGAATCATGATTGTTGATAATTAATGTTATCAAGGAGAAGTTCTGTGAATACCTCTGAAGCCAGACTGGACTGATGTATTTATCTTGTTATTTGGTTCTTTATGATAATCTCCAGGGCCATTGATAAAGATGGCAGTATACTAAGTGGCCTAAAGTTTTTGAGTTCAAATGAGCGTGTATGTTTCTGGATAGGAATAACTCATGCCTGTCTCCAAGATTTGGGAAATGTGGATGAGGAAAGAGAAAAATTAAAAATATCTATGATAAGTTCGGATTGGGATATAGATTTAAATAACTCAGGAAAATTCAGAATAGAGGAAACTAGGTGGTTGTTGCTCATTTGAGAAGGTCGGGACAGGGTTGTCTGGAGAATTAATACCAAGAGACTTCTGCCGGAGGATACTTGACTATAAGTTACTGTGCAGTCTTGGTAAAATAACGTATTTTAGTATCCCAGCGACCCTCTTAGGTAGAGTGGAAGTATGCTTGCTCACTAGAAGAAAAACATACTTATTGTTGTAGTGGTGTGCCATTGTGGGATGAGCGAGGAAAACGATGTACTAGGCTCGGACTTGATAAGGTTGCAGTTGTAGGTAACTGTTTCGTGCCTTAGCATTCTTTGACACTATCTTGGGAGCCAAATTAACAGTGTGACAAGGTTTTATCGACTGATCTCTCAGGAACGGGTTTTCTGATGAGATTTTACAAGAGTTGGATGATTCAGTAAATTATGTGGATATCGTTTCGAGGATTCTTCATTCCTAAACTGTTGAATGTTGAGCGAATTATCAGAGTCATTGTTGCGTACAAAATAAAATTCATTAAACGTGTGTACGCAGGAAAGTTTTCCAGCGCGTCTGTATTTCATGACGAAGCGAAAAAAAGGTTGTGCAGATTATATCCAATATCTAAAAGGTTTAGATTTTTCGTAGCTACTATTATTATGCTCTGTCATATAGAATACCTTATTCTTTCCCCAAACAAATTGTCTCAAAAGAAGGAAAGGTGCCCTGCCCGTCGTACACCTGGTCTTCGAACTGCTCTAATTTTGCAATGACTTGGATATTGGAAATACACTTTACCAACATATTCTACACACTGCCGGTATTTAAGGCGTAAATAAAAATAATTACAAAAACAACAATACCTGAAAATATCATGATGAAAAATGGCATTTTGTACTTAAGTACGAACTCACGATATACGGTCTATAAAGCGGAAACCTAGACTACCACCGGCCACTGCAATATATGTATATTTATATAATATATAATATATTAGATCCTTTAATCACTATTTCGGGACATACATTTAAATCATTCGTTAATAAAAAAAAATAGCCGAACAGGTTATTAGCGTATTGCTTCCACTGTATATTTAAGTTCTTTCAAATATATTTGCCAAAATTATGTTTTGTCCATTTAAATGAACTTCTACTTTTACATTAAGAAATACGATAAAAGAACTCTTAAAGTACCTTATAAGCAATATGATAATCTTTTATAATTATTCTATGGACAAAGCTGAAATCCATCTTACCAAACTATCATGTACACTATCTACTTGAAATGTAACCTAAAAATATTGTGTACTTCAGCTGGATTTAATTGTACTCTTAAAGTACATTGAATTTATACCTGTAAATCTCGGATTCTATTCGATTCTAGTTCTAAAATAGTAAGTTTCGGAAGAACAGTTTATTAGCGCATTTCTGCTTATTATTATTTGTCAACCCCAATTTCAAAACAAATAATGAATATTTTATATTTATTTAATTTTATTATTAAATTTTTCTAATTTCATCAAATTTTCAATACTGTCTACGGGCAACAACGAACCCCAACAAAAAATGTCGGCGCTAAGCCGCTAGCTAGTCGACAAAATATGTTTTACATATTTTACAATTACACGGTTCTAGAATAAAATTCGAAAATAGCTCGAATAGTACTATTATTATACTTATTATATAATATATTTATTCAATTTTCAATTATTCATAAAATTGGTTACAATAAGTTTAAGTCAAATATGCGCCGTTTTGTTCGATGACAAGTTCGTAACCAAGCTCGCCATGGGCAAAACAAGTGATAATCACTTGGTGCGAGGTCCGGACTATACGGTGGATGCAAAAGAACCTCCCATCCGAGCTCCCGGAGCCTCTGGCGCGTCACCAAAGATGTGTGTGGCCTGGCGATGTCCTGGTGGAAGACAATTCGGCCTCTGTTGATTAAAGATGGCCTCTTCTGCACGAGTGCTGCCTTCAAGCGGTCCAGCTGTAATCAGTACAGGTTCGAATTGAGCGTTTGGCCATAGGGGAGCAGCTCATAATGGATGATTCCCTGCCAATCCTACATCGAACTTTTTTGTGAATCCAAGCTTCTTCAAATGGTTTATAACGGTTTGATGACTCATGCCCAGCTCTTGGCCGATGCTAC
>JANSTU010015064.1:0-14587 GCA_027564075.1 Bolitophila hybrida | reverse complement strand
GTGCAAGCAGTACCTCCCGATGTTGTGACAGAAAATAGTTGCTTCATAACGCGCAGCAACGCACGTACAAAACATTTGGAGTTAGTCCAAAAATAGTTGCTGGATTTCAGTAGATAGCGTGTGAAAAATGTGCACAGAATCGCTACCCTGTATTAGACGCCCGTTTCATTTTAAGGAGGAGCAATACATCGTGGCACACAAGAGTGCTCTGGCAATATCGGCTAGACCAGCAAACAGTAAAGCAAATAATTAGTATACTAGGCAATATCGTTGAATAATAATTCTTAATATTTTTTTATAAAAACATACCGGCTAGACCAGCAAACAGTAAAGCAAATAATTAGTATACTAGAAAAAGATAACAATGATCTCCAGAGAATATAGAGTTCAGATATTCCGTTTACACTTGACTGCACAACGTTTTTATGTCGAAGCATTACATTATTAATAAAAGAGCTTGATAAATTAACTGGTGAACATATTAAGTTTCCCAAACATCTGTCGAAACGTCTGCAACGAAAGCTGCATTTATGTAAATATTAAGAATGCCCGGAATTATTGTAGCCGTGAAAATGTATATTTATTATATAATAGAAAGAGATTCAATAGTATTAATATGGTAGCAGTATGCAACGCCAATTATAAATGACCCATGCAGATGCTAACTTTCCTGCTAACGAAATTTTACGCGTTTTCCAGCTTCATTGAGCAGTTACTTGTTGGCTGACTTCCGGTGGAGCTATGGTTGTTGACTCCTATATTAGACGCTCGATTCATTCTATGGAGGAACAATACATCGTGGCACACAAGAGTGCTCGCAATATCATTGAATAATAATTCTTAATATTTCTTACACTTTATTTAATCATTCATTGAAAGTCAGCTCTCTAATGCAAGCGATTAAATCGAAAATACTTATGTCAAACATCACGAATTAGTGAGGTTATATTATATGGCCACAAAATTATTTGACATTTACTTACACTGTAAAATTGAATGTAAATTGTAAGCAATGTTCAAAATGCAAACCTCATAATTGATGAATGTGAATACATAATACCTCACATAATACAAATATAATTTTAGAAGACTGAATTTTATGCAGTTTTAGCTTGACATTTTGTGCTTAAAATTTATAAGAAATGTTGATTTTAAATACGGGTGAGTGTTACAAAAACTTTGGACAATCTGCTGTATTCACAGTCAAAATTTTGTAATTTTAGACCTTTTAAAAGTTTTAGTACCCGATAATCCCATGTGAAAAGAACATGGCTTAAATTCCTAAAATGTTTAAAATGCCTAAAAATATCAATTTTAAGAAATTTTAAGATTTTATTTGAAAGTTTTTCATGCGAAAATCGTGTTTTAAAATTCCTAAAATTACTAAAATTTTAAAATTTTGAGTGTGAACCACTGAATGAAATATATCACTGCACTCCAATGTACAAGGCAAACGAATACCACACTAATCCATACACATAAAGTAAGAGACTGCGCAATACAATGTAAAAACGTCAAATGCTCCATTCTATTGTGTTCTGTGGGCGTATGTTAATTGCTTTGCATTTAAAATTTTATTTATTTTTGTATTCTGATTTATTTATTAAAAACAAAAAAGCTAGAAGTAATGTTATTTTAATAACATTTAAATATGAATTTGATAATAGGAACTTAAAATAAATAATAACATTCAACAATATAATTTAACACCAATTAAATGTGAAGATATTATTTGCATTTTTTTTTGGCTATGCATTTTTTTTAAATATTAAATATAATATAAATATTAATTAATTTTTTAAATGTATGATAAGAAAAAAAATTAGAAGACATAATTTCGCTGAAGTATAACATGACTTGACTTGGTTTTCAAAAACTTTTACGTTCTGTGAAAATCCTTTTTTAGATATATTTTCCTAGTCAAAATAATCAAATTTGTAATAAATTCTCTCTTGGCGACACATGAACAATAAAATTACTGGTAGGATATTACAGAATGTTGGAAAACGTCGGCAGATATTTTTCAAAGACAATTTTCGAAGAAGCAAATATACCCCCAAAATAACTTTTTTCACGTTCTGCTGATGAGCGAAACATTAGGTTAAAAAAATTGTTTGTCAAAATACGAAACACGTAAAATAATTTTAGCCAGAATAGGGGAATTAGTTCCCATCGCTTTCATATTTTGATACCAGCCTATTGGTTTTCACCAATATGTGCTAAAATATATGTTAAAAAAACTAAGACTATTATAGATATATAATTTATATATTGATTTATTTATAAAAGAAATATATTTTTTTATAAATATAATTTTTTTCACTGGAAACACTATAATGCTTTAAAATCAAAACGCGGCGAGATTCTGTCATATTTGTATCTGTCAAATGTCACTAGAAATACCACTAAAACCATTTAATAATTTGATTTTTGAAAAAGTAAAACCATATAAATAAAATTCATTATGATAAAATCAGAAATACAGCATCAATATTGGGTGACCAAGAAAACAGTACAACGGAAACTTGGCTCTAAAGAAGATGCCTGTATCGTGGCTTCAGACGCAGAACTTGATGCAAAAATTGAATTGTTTAAATCAATTAATGAAAGCTGCATCCATTTGCACCGTGTTATTGATAATTACCAGGAACGTATATGTGTTCTTGCTCAGGAAGAAAATGCCGTAGGAAAGTTTCTTAGAGAAACGGGTAAAGGGAGTGCATCGAGTGGAAAAATAATGTCAGCAGCAGGAAAATCTTTATTATATAGCGGACAGCAAATCTTATTGATCAGATTACCTCTTCTAAGACTTTACCACGAAGTTGAAACATTTCGCGGTCGGGCAATTGCGGATACACAAATTACAATTCAAGCTATGGAACGAGAACGCACAGAATATCGCGCAGCACTGAGTTGGATGAAATCGGCCAGTGCGTTACTTGATCCAGATACAGGACGCGGTGTCGATAAGTTTCGAAAGGCTCAAACTCATGTTCGTCTGTCAAAGACTAAGTTCGATCAGTTGGGACTGGACTGTTTGCAAAAGGTAAGATAAATTTATATTAATTTCCAGAAATATTTTAAATGACAAATATCTTTAAAGATTGATTTACTGGCTGCGGCAAGGTGCAATATGTTTTCGCATGCTTTGGTCACCTACCAGTCATCACTTTTAGATTTTTTTATGAAAACATCTGAGACTTTTGGAAGCACTATTAAAACATTAGAAAAAGAACCGCATTATAGTTTTACTATTTTAAAAGAGTTGACCCAGGGAAGTCCAGAATTGGAGAATAACGAAAATACAGATTCGATCAACATTACATCCACTGGCGATTCTGATCAAATGCTTTTCTTTAAAGTAATAATAAATTATTTATAAATTACTTAATAACATATCATTTAAAATCTTAGGAAGAATACAAGGATGAGCAAAATGAGGTATCCACGGTCCACGATAAAAATGATATCACGTCCACCATGGATTTACTGAATGATATATCTGCAGCCAATTTATCAAGAAATGATCTACTAGATCTAGGAGGAATTGATTTTGGTGAATTTGTATCAAATGACTCTGCCCAAATGTCATTTTTGCCATCTCAACTGTTGATTAAAGATAGCTTGCCTGAGCTGGAATCTCAATCTGCAGATAAACAAAATACACATATAATGAGTCTGTTTAATAAATATCAATTATCTTCAGAAGATCCGAAACCTTCGGATGTGATTCATCCATCGGAAAAACAAAACGGAAAATCTAAAGAGAAAGTATTTAAAAAAGATAAAGCCGCTTGGATGGATTTATTTGCTGACCTAATAGATCCGTTAGCAAATCCAGATACTATAGATATAAAACTTACTTCAAGCAAAAATGGTCAAGCTACAGCTTAAATTTCAGTACATTCTGCATATTTATAAAATATTCTATTAATCCGATAAACTAAAGTATGTGTGCTTGTGTTTGTATATTTATCTATATTGCAATTGAATTTTTCAAAATATAAAAAATATTATTTGTTTACTATAATTTAATCTAGTCAATCTATTTATTACCTGTTGATAGTGTTTGTCATACACAAAACTGTTCAATACCATACATTCCAATTATATTTGTGTAATAATAATAATAATAATAATATTAATTTATTCAGTAAGTATGCAGTAGCATATTTATATAATATAATAATAGATCTTAAAAATAAATCTTAAAATAAAACAAAAAATGATAATGTGTTTGTTATTGTAAACTATAGTTCTAAATACCTTTCTTAATAACTAAACCATCATTCACACAGAAAAAAAACTAAAGTTTAAAATAAAATAAAAGTAAATATGATGGTATATATACATTTCCGTTTCCACATTATTGCCCTATACACTGCAAAGCTAACAGCACTTCATATAAAGGACGGAAGTTTTAAAGTTTAGCGGCAGTGATGCTAAAAGCCCCATCAGCTAATTTGGATATACTTCTGCTATTTGAATTAAAATCAATTTTCTTAACTAGATAAACCGGTTGCTTTTCCAATAAAACCCTAAAAATTACGCAAGAGAAACGGAATTTATAATAATAAATACAAGGAAACTAGATTCATATTGTGAAACACTGTCGATGTGTTTAAGTTTATGAACATAGCGTAACCAAGCGTTGAAACAGACCTGCGATGCAGCACACCGGATTTATTGACCATTACAGGTTTACACGATTGGTCAGGTCATGCTAATGTGCTGTGGTACTCCTATTGGAGTTACTGTGCTCTAACACTCACAACACATCCGCGATAGTTAGAAGTCTTAATTTGCCCTTACGCGACTTTAAAAACTTTGCAGGGTAAATGCGCATATTTTTGAGATATCTCTATGCACCGAGATCTATCTTGCTATTTTATATTCTGAATCGTGATTTATCAACGCCATCATACACTTATTGTTCTATACAGAGTGCGTGTGTATATGTTAATTGATGACATTATTCTAAATCGAAAAACACTTCGGTCTGCCGGCCGGGATTAAACCGGCGACCACCCATAATCAAGGCCAACGCGTTAACTCACTCAGTTATGGCTATGGTATATGTGTTGACGCAGCCATTAAAAGTGCGTTAGAAAAATTGTAACGTATGTGTTTTGGCAGTAAAATATTTTGCTAACATCAGAGATAAGTTGACTTTACTAGTTTCATCCCTTAAAGACACTAACTTAATATCTATTTCCGCGATAACAGCATCCATTCCCACTATATAAGATACAAGTTGCGGGCATTTTCGCTCTCCTGTACTTCAGCCAATATTTTCGTTAGAGCTGTTTTTTTACTTTTACATGTTTAGTGTTGCCATATCCTGTTTATAAACTATACCATAAAATATAAATTTTATTTTAACTGTAAAATCTATACAACATAAAATGTATTTAACTAGTTCTGCAAGCTTAGCCTTCGGAGAGTAGACAAAAAGAGAGAAGATGCCGGAACGTTCAGATGTGCGAAATTGAAAAATTAGGACTGGCGTAATACATTATATGGACAAAACTTTAAATCAGTTTGGCTTTTTAAAACAAAACACAATTTTTCATATATATTTTACGCCAGTCTCGTAAGAAAATGTTCGAGAATCTGACGAGCGGGCCTATTCTGAGTGAGATACTTTTTCAAAAGTGTGTCACTTTATCGAAAACAGTATCCGCAGTATCCACTTTCCAGGTTTCAGCTCACAGTGAGTGGATTGTGAGAAGAAATTGAGAATGCTTCAAATCCTATGAAATAATTTAAAATCAAATATTTCAATATAAAGTCAAAATGTGAGCCGCTCACATTTGAGCATTTTTAGACACATTGTGAGAAAGCAAAAATCGTTTACTTCGCTGACAAACTCACGTGAGTTAACCACTAACTCTATTCGCAAGGCAAAAAGTGAGACACATTTTATTTATTAAGTGACTCACTCAGAACAGGCCCACAGGCTGGCAATTTTTTGCTACTACTATTGGAATAATTATGCATTTCGAAATGAATGTTTTATTTAAGAAATATTCAAAGGGGTTATGAAGATTACATTTAAAGACATCCTCCAACATCAGTTAAGTTGGGTATACTGTATGTCCCATGTAAACTGTGAAGCATCGCAAGAAGATTTTTAAGATTGCGTCTGAAATGTGAAGCTTCCGCTAGTATAAGTTCTGAACAATTGTATCTGCATACCAGTAAATCATAACGAGAGCGATCCGTGTCAAGATGAGTTTGAGTAATAAAGTTGGAATATTATTTAGGATGGACTATTTAGTCAATTTTCATTAAAAACACCAACAATTATAATGTCAATATAATGTGGTGTAAAATTGCAAATAACGTTATAGCAATTTCATCAGTTAATGGGGGTTTGTAAATAGCCAACACCGGCTTAGATGCTCGAAAGTTCAGATCACAAATTTAGACTGTGTCGTAATAAATTATATTATACCTGCTCCCCAACCACGTCTCTTTTTAAATCATCATACACCTGTAAAGTCTTTTAAATCTTTTTTTTTTCAAATTCATTAGATAACCATATAAAAATAATATAATTAATCTGTGTAATGAACACATAATAAGAATTGTATATATTTTAATATATTTTATTGTGTTACTTACTTTCTATTTTTTATACATACATATTTTCCAAAAATACTATAGACGCGTACTACCTATTCATACAATATTTTTTTTAATGGTGTATACAATTAAACATTAAAAATTACCCAAAGAAAAATATACACATGATTGATAATGTATCTATGTATCTCTTATGTATAAGACAAAAGGCTTTCGATACTAATAAATGAATTTAAATTAACAAAAAAATACAAATTGATGACAGTTTTTTTTAAATTTCTTTGTAAATATTCTTTGAATATACATCAAAAAGATGATTAATTATAGAATCTAGTACTACAATGAAGTGAACTGCGGTGCACATATGTTTTATTATTATATATATAATCTATCATCGATTTACTCTACTCCATACTTGTATCAACGAAAAATAACAAAAACGAAAAACGCAATAAATAATAATATTTTGAAGTTTTCGTTTCGACGTGTTTAATAGATGTCTTTTGGTGCCGCAAACTTGTTTAATTGTGTATACAAATTCGTATATTAAGTCAATTTCATAGGATTCAAGGAGTCACAGTATGGAACCATTTTCCTGTTTTATGGTAATATTAAAATCAAAGTACCATGCACCTCTGATAATTTGCCGCTCTGTTAAAATCAAAGATAACCCTACTTTTATTAATTTGTTGTTGCAAATAATATTATTTTAAGCTCATGACAGCAACACAAATAAATAATGAATCGCATTATTTTGATAACAACACAACCATAACACTACATAATAAAAATTGTGATCATGATTTTATCTTTTCAGAATGTCGAAAATTCTCGAGTTTATATTGACGAACTATACAGTCAGGACAGTTCCAAAAACCAGGAAGCTCTTATATATTTGAAGAATGCAGTAATTGGTAGCAACAAGCAAAAAGCATCTGTAATCTCACAAGGTATAGTACCGAGACTAATAACCTTGTTGCATGACGATGAGAACTGTCTGAATATTCGTTTGGATGCTGCTATTGTCATCGGTGAGTAAGGTTTTTATAAATATGCATGTATTTTTCAAAAAATATTTAATTTTGATTTTAGGATCTCTGGCTAAAGGAACTGAACTAAATGTTCGTTCGTTGATAGACTACGAAATTATACAGTTGATGGTATCTATTGTGACTTCCAAAGATAGTAATACATTTCTCGTCGAAGTTTGTTTGCGCGTGCTTCGCTCTATTTACCGCCATTCTTTTGCACCAATAGAGATACTTTATTTAAATGTCGGAACGTTAAAGCATTTGATAGGTTGTTTTTGCCCCTTTTATGAATTTAGCTAATTATATCTAATTTATTAAATTAATTTAAGGTATTGCATCTGCAGAAAGTACCATTGAATGTCAAGCGTGTGTGGCCAATATTCTAGTACCTTTATGTCATTCTTTTACTGAACAGATGCTGTTGTGTCAATCTGGAGCAATACCATTATTGGCAAGATTTATAACTACGCAGTACATAGTTTTACAAGTACCTGCTTTAAAGTGTCTAGCAGCTATGTGTTTTACTAATCGCGCTGTATCGGACATAGTTAATCTTACAAGGTTTTACTTTATATTTTTAAATTAAATTTATATATAATTTTTTTAATTTTTTTTTAGTCACGAAGGAAAATCTATCCCTGATATTCTTACTGCACTTCTATCCAGAGCCAAAATTTCGGATATTCAATTAGCTGCGGCCAGGTGTTTGACATACATTCATAGATCGGGGTCAATTAGTCCCGGAGATAATCGTATTATCTATCAGACTCTTCCGTGCTTGGCAAGGCTTTGCACAGAAGACTTTGATGAAGATACGCGGGCTACTTCAGCGGAGACATTAGCATATTTAGCTGAGGTTTTTTTGTTTATTTTTTTAATGTAGCAATAATACCGATAAATGTTAAATTATAGATTGATTCGGTACTGCAAAGATTAGCGGCTATTAGTAATCACTTAATAAGCTCTCTTGCAAATTTATTGCAATGCAAATCACAGTTTTCTCGACAAGGAGCCTTTCGTTGTTTTGCTTCATTGGGTGCTAATGATGAAGATATTCGCAAACGTATCATCGA
Organism: Bolitophila hybrida; assembly: GCA_027564075.1. NCBI lineage: Eukaryota > Metazoa > Arthropoda > Insecta > Diptera > Mycetophilidae > Bolitophila > Bolitophila hybrida. The sequence goes on along the minus strand of JANSTU010015064.1, from coordinate 5,895 downwards.
AATGAAGGGCCTTATGGAAAAAGTGCTGGCAGGACTTGGAGATCCAATACCAGATGTAAGAATACCAAAATGTTCAATATTTGTTTTATAAATAACTTACTTTTTAGGTTCGACTTGCGGCTGTTCGATGTCTCCATTCTTTGTCCAGATCAGTGCAACAACTGCGAACAACATTTCAAGTAAATTGATCAAAGCATCATTATATCAATATCTTAACGGCAATACATCTTAAACCCAAAATCTTATAATTTTTTTAGTTGTCTCAAATAATATAAAATGAAACAACACATTTTTAAAATCTTGTTTACGATGTTTTGCCAAATAAGTATCGATATGTTAACAATGATTATACTAACATTATATAGGATCATTCGGTTTGGAGACCATTGATGACGTTGCTTTCCGGAACACCATCTAACGAATTGCTCACAGTAGTCACGTCAACGATATGCAATTTACTTTTGGAATTTTCGCCGTCTAAGGAACCAATGGTAGAATCTGGTGCTGTGGAAATGCTATGCGAACTAACGCGCAATGCAGATCCTGCTCTACGATTAAACGGTAGCTGGGCACTTATGAATATGGCGTTTCAGGTAAAGAATGTACTTTTTATATTAGTGTGTATTTAAGTATATACTTATTTTAGGCTGAGGAACAGATAAAATCGAAGATTATCAATACTCTTGGTACTGAACAAATATTTCAATTGCTCAGTGATTCAGACACTCGAGTTATTATGAAAACACTTGGATTGCTACGTAATTTATTGAGCAAGTCTTTGGATATAGATAACATTATGTCAGAACACTCGTTGCAGCTTATGCAAGCGGTACGTATATTATAATGATTGATTTAATTATATTAATAATATATCATTCTTTTAGGTAAACTTGTTATTAGATTGCCAGCATCCATCCGAAGTTAAAGAGCAGGCTCTTTGCATCATCGGAAATATTGCTGCTGGAGCGAGTACGACTGATTATGTTATGGACGATGAGAGAATTTTAAAAAAACTGCTTGAGTTTATGGTAAAATCATGTCCTGTAATATGCTGAAATATTTTTTCAAAATAAATATTTTCTTCCATAGACGCACAAAGACCAAAAGTTGCAAGAAGGTGCAATGTTTGCAATAAAGAATCTAATAGACAAAAATGACATTAATACAACTCAGAGACTATTGCGCTTGAAAGATTTAGGATTTATGGATCGACTAGAAGCTTATCTAAATAGTATATCTCGAGAATCTCGTAGCTTCGATGAGTATGACAATATATAATATTTGTCATTAAGACAATAATAATCTATCTTCTGTTATAGCGTCAATATACTCATTCGAAAACTTAAAGGCTATTTGGAATAAAAAATGCAGAGCAATTAAATGTTTGCCCTATCCGGGACAACGAACAATGGATATATACGCTTGAGGCTCCCAAAAATTTGTATTTACATTTTGATTTGACCCAACATATTTTATTTTTATTGACATCCAATAATTCTGACCATATTTTTTATATCTCAGTCCAGTTTTCATACAATCGTCTTATATTGACACAAGCTATAGATAATTTATTCATTATTATAATAATATGTATATAATGTTTGCATTAATTGTATTCAAAAAAACCTGTATCGATAAAATCGAAAAAAATATATATATATACATTTTTTTATATTTAAAAATATTTGTAAATAAATATAAACAATGTGATACACAAGGAAGGCTATTTTATTTTTAAATATTAGGCGAGTTGTACAAGTCACCTGTTACAGAAATAAAAGCAAAGGCACCCTCTTCCAGATTTGGTAAATCCTGCATGATGTTATCAACGTGAGGATGTGTTGGATCAGTCAGTGGTCTATGTTCTTTACATTCTTTTGCGGCTTCACATAATGGTCGCAGCTTACCAAGCGGAAAATTTAGAAATGGACCAATTAACATTCGACTTGACAGATAACCCAAAAGAGACATAATATAGTCGTTGCGTATTCCTTTGGAAATGGCACATGCATTTTTGTTTATGATACACAAGGCCTGTATCCAGCGAGCAGCTCGGAGACGCTCAGTCGATCTTGGTAAGAGTGCAGCATAAGGACGTGCAAGGTGTATACAGAACTTAAATTGTTTGTCAAGTGTTCTTCCTATAGATTTATTATGTTCATCTACTGGACATTTTCCTTCCTCATGAATAGAACATACGTGATTTGAAATATGTAAATTGTGCATAAATTTCACATTTGTAAGTTCTTGATTCAACTGTAGTTCATCGTTCCATATTGTATCTGCTTCCCATACAGCCTATTGAAAATTTGGTAAATGTATGTCCTGAAAATTAGGCAACTTATCTGTAGGATGGGAACGAAAAATATTCTCTATTGAATTGTTTATAAGAGACAAGCTTATCATCATTAAATAACGGTTGCGTTTGTCCTTTAGTTTGTCAATGTTGTATTCCGGACTTGTCAATTTGCTTATCCATTTTAATATGTAATCAAAACCATCAGAAGGTGTTACTGTGGGAACCAAGTTAGGTAATAACTTGCTGAAAATTTAGGTCTTTAGTATAACTTATAATTGTACGGTTGTAAAAAGTATTTACCTATAATATTGAAATTCCATATCTAACACATCGACGGATTTATAATTATACATTTTAAATTTTGAGGCATCCATATTTTTATTTAATTAAAAAAATAAAAGTATTATTATTTAGCAAAGAGCTATTGATATTTTAAATAAGGATATTTCTAGCCTAGACCTTAAATATGATTGCGACAAAATTCACAACTTGTGCTGATATGATTTATGATATTATTATGGGATAATTTAGTATTATTGATCCCGTATGATCCTCTAGTTAGTTTGGTTTAGTTTTATTTACCTTACAAATGGAGGAGGGAAGTGTGACACCGGGTCGAATTATTATGGTCCCCGAATTAATTTTATGATACTTGTAACATACCTGTACCTGTAATATTTTTTTGAAAAGATCGATTGAAATATCTTTATTGAAATTATGATTAATATGGTATTATCACGACAGACAGTATTTTAATAATACAAATTTTAAAGATATGTTTTAATTCATGTTTATATTTTAATTATTTCGAAAACAATTCACCATAATAAATGTTACACATAATAATAATAATATAATAACATAAATACATAATTTAGAGCAATAACTGTTTATGCAGGTTTTCTGCCAATTTATCTATAAATGAAAAAGTCTCCAGATAATCTCCTTTCTTAATATTGTTCATTCCCTTGATACAAATAGCTAAATCTTTGGTCATATGTCCAGATTCAATGGTATCAATGCAAACTTTCTCCAAAGTCTCGGAAAACTTTTTGAGGGCATCGTTATTGTCCAATTTGGCGCGATGTAACAGACCTCTTGTCCAAGCAAAAATCGAAGCAATTGGGTTTGTGGACGTCTCTTTTCCTGACTGATGGAGTCGGTAATGGCGCGTAACTGTTCCATGTGCGGCTTCAGCCTCCACAGTCTTACCATCTGGACAAAGTAGAACTGAAGTCATTAGACCCAATGAACCGTACCCCTGCGCCACTGAATCCGATTGCACATCGCCGTCATAATTTTTGCAAGCCCACACAAAACCACCTTCAGATTTCATTGCATAGGCAACCATATCGTCGATAAGACGATGTTCGTACCAAATACCGGCTTCTTCATACTTGGACTTATAGTCCTTTACATAGATTTCCTGGAATATATCCTTGAACCGACCATCGTATTTTTTCAAGATTGTGTTTTTAGTACTTAAATATAGTGGATACTTTCGTTCCAGTGCATATTTAAAGGACGAATGCGCGAAATCAATAATGGACTCATCTGTATTGAACATACCCAATGCGACTCCAGGACCTTTATACTCATTCACCACATAATTGATCGGCTTACTGTCAGTTGCTTTAGGTGTAAAAACAAGCTGTAATGTACCAGCTTCTGGCACAACAAAATCGGTTGCACGATATTGATCGGCGTAAGCATGACGTCCAATAATAATAGGTTTATCCCAACCAGTAACCAGTCGCGGGACATTTTTGCAGATTATAGCTTCACGGAATACGGTTCCTCCTAAAATATTTCGAATTGTTCCGTTTGGTGATTTCCACATTTGTTGGAGATTAAACTCTTTCACGCGATCCTCGTCTGGAGTAATGGTGGCACACTTGATGCCAACATTGTATTTCAAAATAGCTTCTGCACAATCGATAGTAACTTTGTCGTTTGTTTGGTCTCGATTTTCAATACCCAGGTCGTACACATGTAGATCAATGTCAAGAAACGGCAAAATAAGTTTTTCTTTGATAAGATCCCAAATAATGCGAGTCATTTCATCACCGAGGATATCCACAACATGTCCGGCTTTAATTTTTGGTTGTGACATTTTAATTGTTTTTTCTGAAATTTAAAAAAAACATGAATTATTTTTTTAATAATTTAAACTTAAAAAAAAAAAAAATTAGTTATTAAATTTTTATGAAAAAGTCTCTTTGATCTATTTAGCCGTAAGAGTTTTTAAATAATAATTTATAATAAGTACGAACTGTGTACATAGTAACTACAAGGTAGCCAGTTAGTTGCACACACATTTCTGAAATTGCTATTTTCGGCAGTACATCTGTTGGAATATTATTCCAAAAGTTTGTTAAGATTGCTTTTAAATAAAATCGGTCCGGCATCATCCTCCTAATCCCCTTAGTTTTTATAAACATATTTTATTTAGTTATTACACAAATATTAAAAAGTAAAAAAAAACTTTTAGTTTAGTTAACATTTTACATATATTTTTATATTGACATAATTATAGAATATGTTCAAATTTTGTATGAAATTTGTGTGTTCGTTGCAGATAAATAGGCAATACAATTAAATAAGGTTAAGTACGTATTATTTTTTTAAGTTCAGAAAAAAGACTAGTTTTCTGATTATATTGCAATAATTGTTTTACTAAACATTTGCAATATTAGTATTGTTTAAGCTAATTGTAGTTTTGTTGTTAATAATATGTGGTTATGTTTTTATATATATTTCTTCAAAAAATGCAACCTAAGGTATTTCCGGTACACGTTACTGTTGAAATGATAATCAAGTACTGTGGGCACAGTAACTAGCCCTTTAAAGAAGGTGATTTGTGTTTTTACAAACAATAACAAAACAACAATATAATTAATGACTACAGATTCACTTTTTACATTTTTTTTTTGTTTAATAATATGACAGCTCGCCTCAGGTTTTTGACTAAACTCTCTGTGGTTTGTTATTTTGTAATTCTAAAATTATTTATTTTTAGATTAAAATAGTTTTATAGGACGACGTAATACTTTGTTTATGATTTGCATATTATGCAAATTGTAATCAATATGCGTGTCCATAAATAGCAAATGTCTGGTATATTAATGATTAATTATATTATTATCGAATGCATTCATGCATCCATCCGTATGGAAATTATAAACAAATACGTGGCTTTAGGTTCAAAGTTCTGTTGAAATTCAGACATTATTATTTGCAGGTCGTTACCTATTCTATCTATTTTAAATACTATTATATCGAAAAGTGTCAGTATAAATGTGTATATAATAGGTCGGCTGAAAACTTCGTATCGTTTCAATGAAAAACACATTTTTTTTGTCAAAATTCATTTTTATTATTCAACATAGTTTCCTTCCGATACCGATACTTTTCGATACCACTCTTGCAGAAGTCCTTCGAATTGGCCTCAAAATAGGCTTCAGTTTCGGTGATCACCTCTTCATCGGAGCCAAATTTTTTTCCTGCGAGCATCCTTTCAGGTCAGAAAAAAGGTAGAAGTCACTGGGGGCTAGATCTGGCGAATACGGGGGATGGGGGAGCAATTGAAAGCCCAA
>JANSTU010015053.1:0-14589 GCA_027564075.1 Bolitophila hybrida | reverse complement strand
TAGGGTCATACAAATACAAAAGTATTCAGTAAGTAATGAATATAAATATTTGTGTATTCAATATTTACTGAATAGTTTTACTTCAATTCTATAGCTCTGTGGTACTTACCATATTTATAATAAGTATTTTGATAATTATAATACTCGTACTTATGCTTATCATATGTAAATTATGATGTAAAACCTTTACATCTTTTATGAAGTTTACATACTTAATTACTATACATATAAAGTATTAGTTGTGAATTTTATACATAATACATATAAATAATTAAATATAATATACTTGTGGCAAGTAATTGTGTTTTTTTTAATTATATACAAGTGCTTTATATAGCTCACACATTTATAATTCTTTTTGGGTACACTAATTATATGCTTGCCATACATCTCAAAACGATAAATTGCTTGACAAGTATGGTGGAAATAATAATGCTCTGTCTATTCGATTATTTGTATGACGGAAAACAAAAAACTTCCTCTACAAAAACAAACAACATCAAAAAACTCTGATTAATAATAACCAGTTCCTGGATTTTTTTTCATATGAATTTCTTATGAACTGCCAAAATGCCTAATTTTGCATTCAAAACAAAAACATTATAACCATAAGCAGACAAATTATAGCAAAAAAGTAATCAACACAATACATCGCGACTACTCGCACCAAAGCACTATTCCGCAAGACTGGTTTTCAGACATCAATAAGTTATTCAATAACGAAGAGACGACGGCGATGGCCTGTTGCAGCTCACATTGCTTATTTAGTTGGCCAATACAAACCATATAGTGCAGACACGTTCTTCACGTGAGCTACATAACTTCACAATTCAAAGCTTAAGGAAAGCCTTCCAAAGTCTAGTTTAACACCATTTGTCTCTCAAATATTTGAAGCATTTCTTTAACATATAATCGAAAGTCTTTGACGCCTTCTAAAATGAAAGTTGCCGTAGTTATTGTAAGTACACATACTATGAATATGATAGTATAACATAATACCAACTTATTGCATAATTTCTCGTACATATTTTATGCATAGTTTATTAACAGTGACATCATTGGCGATCTTAACGATATTTACGTGTTTGTAATGTTGTTTTGTTAGAGAAATTAAAAAAGATTCAGGTTTTAACCTTGCCGCGATCTTCGATTTTTGAACCTGCTTTATCTTAACTCCCACATATCTGTATAAAATTATTATAATTGTGAATTTGACCTTTATAGTGAGAAATGTTTTATTGAAGCTTAACTATATGAATTATTATCGATAAAGTATATTTATAAAATGATTTGTGGTGAATAAAATCATGTGTTTTCTTTAGATTCTATTCGTTGCTTATGTCGCTGCAGACGTTTCACATCTCCTTGTCGATCAGTACCCAACCACATCGACCGAAGCACCACCACACAGTCCGTACGTATTTAGCTATACCGCTGGTCGAGCTCCTGGTCACATTGATCGTACGCACAGTGAGGTATCTGATGGTAGTGGTGTTGTTCGCGGAGCCTTCTCATATGTGGATCCTCGCAATCAGGTGCGCACCGTCGAGTACGTAGCCGACAAGAATGGATTCCATCCATCATTGAGCCACGAATCACATCCACAAAAGCAGTCCGAAGCCGTCCAACGTGAGACCCAGAAGCACTATGACCTCTACAATCATATTGCTGCATCTCACGCCAATCCAGATGTAAGCTTTTATCGGATGTTTTAGTTATCCTATAATTAATCTCTTTTGTATAGCCTGAAGCAAATGTGCCACTGGACACAAAGGCAGTACACTATGCCAAGGAAAAGCACAATACTCTATTCCATCAGATTGCTGAAGAACATGCCCGCATTGGTGCCGAACAACGTGCACAGCAGTTGGCATTCGAGGCGACTTCTGAGATTTCTGTCGAAGGAGAGAACTACAATGGACACTATCATGCTTAAGCAATTTTAATCTCATGATACAATTTTTAAGCTTTTCTGTAAATTGATGTAAATATACAAATATAAAATACGATTTTTATGATTTTATTTTCATTTAATTATTATATAACTACTTTTTTGTAACATGTCACATATGTGTTACCCTCTACTCGATCGCAGTGCCATCTGCGCTATATTTTTGCAGTATTTACGTAAATGGACCACAACACAGTGGAGGCTGAAAAGGGAAACATCTGTCCTGATGATTTTTTTTAGGCTTTCCAATAGAAGTATTAGAAATACAACACAAATCAATGCAACAGGCAACAAACTAAAAAGAAAACCCACCCAATCACAACAAAACTCACCAGGCACGAATGAATTTAAGTTTTTGATGTATTATTTATAGTTTGACTATGAAAATCATTATTTTCGAAGAGTCAGTTTATTTAATAGATTATTGAATATTAAAAAGATAAATATAAAAATATGGACTGTGTATACGGATGTTGGTGCGTCGGTTTGCCAATCGTAAGTTAAAATATAACCTAATATAATTGAATTGACGTTTACTTCAATTTTATTAGAACTGTAAAATTTCATATATTTTTAACCAATATATTTATAAATATTACAGCTCAAAATCTTCATGAAAACGATCGTACACAACAAAAAGCACGATCTGGATGGCTGACTCAGACAGAATTTAAGGACTGGCTTAGAAAATAATAAAGGACAGCTGCGGTGAAAATAAGTACAGTATACTGCTTCCTCCTTCATCACATGAAATCGAAGAAGCATATTACTGCGTTCCTCAAAACAGACGAAAATTAATTTCGTGCGAACTAAAGTTAAAAATAGTTAAAAAATAGTTAAAAATATTCGGTATCCATATTTCCGTCAACAGCTTCGAGACAATATCGACGGGCACTACAGCCTCATTATAGCCGAGTCCACTGACTTCGGTACGGTCTAATACCTGGGCGTCGTCATTAAATATTTCAGTAAATTTCTATCCGCTTAAAATTCTACAAACTGGAGACTGCAGTGATCAGAATTCTTGCTCAGTGGATTGAGTTAAAAGCTCATTTTAGAACTTGCAAGTGTTATTTGGCCGACCGGTTGTATGATTTACCATGAGAGCTATTTGATATTTTTTCAACCACATCTACAAGCTGTGCAGCGTGTCAATAAACGCTTCCATAGCTCACATTAGCCAGCTTTTTGACGAACACTGTATTTTGATCGAAAACACGAGTAATATTATTGTGATCAGAACACAAGACGTCGACGCACTAACATCTAATCTTGACGACTTCTAAAAATCTAGGTTATAAGTTCGAGTTTCACTTGAATGAAAATCAATTCGTAGAAACCCAAGTTAAACGAAAAAAGAAGGAATGTGTTCATTTTTTTTTTTAAATATTGATTTATTTGCGAGATCGTCACCCTATTGGAAGATGCTCTATTTTTACAAATGGCCGCCAATGTCAAATCTGTTTTGACATTTATGGACTAGACGGATGTTGAATACAAGTGAACAAGCCATGGAGCAATACATTCCCCAAGAACGCGGTATAATCGTGTCTATTTTTTTGCGTAAGAATTCGTCTGTGGTGTTGGCGCAGCGCGAATTCCGTCGCCGATTCCCCGGTCGTCCGACACCGATTGCGCAAACACTGCGCCGTTTGGCCACCAACCTTGAAGAGTATGGGAGCACACGAAACATTGCCAAGAGTATCCGGCCCCGGAGCGCCCGTTCTACGTCCAAGCCATCCTCAATCTCGAGGACGAAGTGGACGGTTTTTTGACCAAAATCATAATGAGCGATGAGGCTCATTTCCAACTCAGCGGGTACGTGAACAAGCAAAACTATCGCTTCTGGGGCACCGAAAATCCACGAGTGATGCACGAGGAGCTATTACATCCGCTCAAAGTGACTGCATGGTGCGCTGATCACGGGCCATTGTTTTCGAGAACGCCGCTGGTCAAACGACAACAGTGGACAGTGCGCGTTATAGGGCCATGTTAACCGAGTTTTTTTCTGTGTTGGACGAATTAGGACTGGAGGACATGTGGTTCCAACAGGACGGAGCAACGGCACACACTGCGCGAGCCACAACCGATATTCTGAAGGCCAAATTAGGCCCGATTTAACCGTTATTGACTTTTTTTGTGGGGTTTTTTGAAGTCCTCAAGGAAGCCCTCAAGGACAACATTCGACACGAGTGCGAGAATCTGTTGCCCGAAGTAATGAACAATGCCATAAAACGAGCACGTATGGCAATCAATATATATATATACCGATATCCTTCTCGACTTGACCAATAAAATTCTAAAGGTTCAAATAAACATAATCAATAAACAGAATTCATTTCATTTAGAAAAAAAATTAGAGCCAAACAACATCGGATGACTTCGTTTGGCCCACCTTTGTAGTTACTTATATAACATATACTCTGCGAATCTAAATTCTTAACAATTACCCTCGCAATTAGCTTACTTACAAAATAACATATACATTTCAAATATTAATTCCACATTGATATGAAATTATATTCTAATATATTCTATTCAATTTAAATTGCATTTATAACATATCTGGCGTCTTCGCTTGGCAACTCCAAACCACTGGTCGTCTCATTCTCTCTTAGCGACTCGCTAGACTGCGTTTATTATTGTAAACCGCTTGCGCAGGCGAGTGTTTAGTATATTGTCTTCGTGTATTCTTCATTGCTTCGTTCTTTGATTTCTCATTTCAGTTTATAGGCAGAGCTCACCTGAGAGGTAAGTGACGTCGCAAAGCACGTCGATATCTAATGCAGTGTATTTAGGTGTGCCGTGTTTGTGGAATGTGTTCCAGGCTATGGTTAGTGGCTATCGTTCATAGAAGATTTTTTAATTATTTCGTGATATTATTATATTATTTGCCAAAGTGATAAGCGAAGATAAAAACAATGCACCGCAAAGGTGAACGTGCCGTGTTGTCGGCATATCGTCGTGCAGTGTCAGTTTTCTTGAATCGCTGAATCGTAATATTGTATGGAGCGTCCGCGCGAAACTACGGGTGGCTTACGTCATGCTTGAGACAATCGAGCGGTGCCCGAGAAATCGTAATATACGCACAACAAACAATAGTGTCTTTAAGAAATGTGAAATTCACCACGACTACATATTCTTAATGTGGAAGAACGTTGATACGACTAAACAAATAGTATTCATATAGCTCTTACAATTAAGAGCGTAGAGAGACCAACGATGTTGTTTGGGTTCGATATACAGATATTTATTTCAAAGAACTGTTATTTAATTATTCGGTAAATGCGCGCGCGAGTAACGGTGAAACGGTTAGTGTGTGAGAGTGTGTGTGCGTGCTGTGCAGGGAAACACGTATATGAACTACTACTGTTCAGATATAATTATTTCCATTCATGTGCGTTCGGACTGAATTAAGCACGCAAGTACTTTGGTTTGCGAAGAAGTGTTGTTATTGTTTTGAATGCTATTCTTCCAGATAATACAGTATATATAGTATGTATACAACAAAAAATATTAAATACGAGTAACTAACCTACATACATCATTTGAGGATTTGACTATTTCGCAGTTTGAGTAATTTGTAAGTATCCAAAAAGGTATTCATCATCATAATCCTAAAATTAAACAGTATTTTTTAATATGTACTTTTTAATGTTTCTGCTGTAAAATTTATTTATTTAAAAACAGTAATAAATTTATATTTTAAAACTGTTAGTACTTTTTCGAATTCCAGATACATTTTATTTATGCAAATATCTTTTTTATAAAAATTTAAAAATGAAAAAAAAAAGGTAATACAGCTGCTAAAATATAGCGATTGTATAAATGTTTACAAAATCCGCTTGGCAACTAGAGAATTACACATAATTCATACAAACAAATGTTTTTTGTTTATATGGGAACTATTTCTTATTTATGTAATATCCGGTGTAAAATCTGAAACGCAATTACCCTAGATATACTTGAATGAGTTATTTATAAGTTAATTGCTTCTTCTTCTTCTAGCTACAAAGATAGATAAGGGATACGCATCATGCATAATGAGTTATATGCCGGTGATAATATTGATAATATCGGATTTATATATATAAATTCATTTGATCCCTATTCGGGACATAGGGCATCAGCAACAAAGTTGCGGATCTGGACGCGGTTTACGGCCAAAGCGTTTATCGCCGACCAGTTCGATTTCGGTCTACCTCTTCTACGACTTCCTTGCGGGTTCCATTGCAGCGCATGAGCTTTGTTGATTCTGGCACAGATCTCAATGTCTGTGACTCCATCAACATTTAACAAGCTTCCGAGGTATCAGAATTTATGAACAATCTCAACAGGTTCATCGTTGAGATGGATCGACTGCACCCGTTCGCTTGAGGTTTTGGTTTTTTGCCGCATTTCCTTCGTCTTCTTCGTTGATCCGAAGGCCGACTAGGCTATAGGCTTGCAGAAATCGCAATATTCTGCAGCATTGAGTCGACATCTTCGTGACGATGTGCTAAAAAGCAGGCCCCATAGAAATGCCGCGACCACTAGTGCTCAACGCCTCTATAAGGACGTCATCTAAAACTGCGATAAATAGCACTCCACTAATCACGACGATGCTTTTTGAGAGCTGGCCATTATGTAAGATATTGGATCTAGGAAAGATATTATTACCACCTTTTATCGAAAATTAGCGATATGTTTATATATTTATCCAGAATGATAAAATACAGAAAGACGAAGTTCGAAAAAATATTCTTTACCGGAAGCATTTAAAAAAATAAATATTTAATGTACATCAGCCTCATTAGATTATTATTGATAGATTTATATTTGCTGTTTTTGTATTTTATTTATTTTTTAAACTATTTTCACTTTAAACTGTCACCACGCCTAGAGTATAATTTCTAATGTATAATTCCTAAAGTGTACGTTTGGAAATAATGCAAGTATAACTACAAAAATAATAGTTTGTTGGTAGCCCATCAATAATGAGTTGATGCAAACGACTTGTCATGTCGTTACTTAGAAATGGATGAATGTTTCCTCCATTCCTCAAGGTGCTTAAACATTGATAAGTTTGTTGAATTTCATCCTTTTATTAGCAGTATATACCATAAATGATAGTTGATATTTTGGTGTGATGGAGATTTATTTTGTAGGAAATAATAATCCCGTTGATTCCAGTCTATTTTTACAATTTGATTTCCATTTGATCCACAGAGGAGAAGTACTGCTTTGCAAATTTCTTACGTGCAATTCGTCCATTATAAACATTAAAACGCAATTATCTTCGCACTGTTTCAGTTGGTTGGTTTTTGTATCCTAGCTGAAACATCCACAGTAAGTTCTGGATCACTTATGTTAATACTATGGTTGAAACACTTTAACATTATTCACTCAATCATCTTGATTATCATTTACCACTAAAAAGAGTTACATTCTAAACCCTTTTTAAACCATAATTTTCATTTATGGGTTATGATGTTCAAATATATAGATCCGCAATAATATTACATTAAGTGAACTCTTTAATTCCATTCAAAGCGTCCTCGTCAGCATAATTGAATTGAATGAACTAAACAAAATTAAAATTAATTTAAATAGACAAACTCTAAGCATGTCGAATAAAGTTAAACATCTTGGAATGATATATGAAGCTTATTAATTGGTCCGAGCATGCTTCTTATGTATCTTCTATACGTAAATCCCAAACCTCGTGCGTCCGAAAACATGTAGTTCCAAAGCACGTGAGCTCCTAATAATGTTTGAACTGAAGCACGTAAGGTCTTAGTTAGTTCAGCTCCAAAACGCGTGAACTAAAAACATGAAAAACATACAACAGCAAATTCTTGGTTGTTCTATTAACAACTATTTTAAAATTAGATCATGTATTTTCACTAAAAATCTTAAACTAAACTACTCCTTATCTTCATGTACAATTAATTTAGGTATTACTCACCACTCAAAACATCTAATGCATAAATCGTTCTTGAATATTAAACAAATCTCATCGCGCCAGTCTTTTAAAACTTGCACTGAATACTTTTCTTCGTTGACGTAGTATTGGTGTGTTTAAATTACGTAATATTAATGGCAGGATGACTAATTATACTGAAACATTATTATAATCATTTAACCACACTTTTCTGAGTGTGTACGCTCAAATTTCCGCCCTTAAATTATGATTTATTAAAACTTTGCATATACAATATAAATACAATATTTAAAAAAAATTACTATATACTATATTATTATGAATATGTTACAAATGAAGGCAAAAATGCACTTTAGTAAGCAGGACGCATAACAAACTAAAAACGACAATATATAATTTAAAAGTACTAGGTTAAGAAGCTTTTACTTTTTACATAAATTTTAGAAACATGTAATTTAAAAAAGGTACTGAGGAGCTAGCGGAGAGTTTGTAAAATCAATAAGTAGTAAAATCGGATGGTCAATTATTAAAGGGCCCAAAAAGCCGTTCATTTTGGGGTATTTGAAAGTTTTACTTAGGTCGGGGTGACGTTTGAATCGCGCAAGTGCAATCAACATAAATTAAATTTAAACTTTCAACTTTTACCACGGTTAAAGTAACATTTTCCAAAGACCGCAATTTTTCGGCTGTTTGCGCCAACTTTTTATCCCTCTCATCCCTCCTACGATGTCGTTTTAATTTTCTAAATTAAAGAAAAAACCCCTATCCATAAAAAAACTTGCACTTAAAAGTTCAATGTTTATTTACTATCACAGAATATAACTTTAAAGAATCAGAAAACTGATCACCGCAATTGACTTAATCCTATTCTTTATTCCAGGTTTTTTCTAATTCAGCTTCCAGAATAACACAACGAAAAATAATACAAATTGGAATTAACACAAGCGATTTCTATTCAACTCAACCGTGCCTTGAAATTGTTGATCCATTATGCTACATGGAAAGATTGTTGAAAAGTCTGAACTACCATTGCGATGCGATGCTCAATTTAAAATTAAGAATAGTTAATTAAATCTCGTACCAAGCAATGCTGATATTAAAAAGATACACGAGAAACTGGTAACTGTAAATTTTTACTGACATTTCAATTGCACTGAGAAGTGACATAATCAAGCCCCTACTCTTTATTATTGCTCTAAACTAAGAACAATACAATTTATTTCTACAAAAATACTACTCAAACTATTTTTATCCAATTCAAAAATAAATATACAAATCCAATATTAAATATTATTATATATTTTTTCTGCATTATTATTAAAACATGAATTTATATAGGTCTAAATATAAACATCTGAGTAATAATACAGCACATAAGTCCATTAATAAAAAAAAATATCGAAAGATTTAAAGCGACGAACCAGCATATAATATATACGAGTATTATATAATATTATATATAGTATAATAAATGTATTTTATAATATGATACAGTATATTCAAAATATCATATTGTTTTATAGATTCAGTTGTACATAATGGGTCTTCGAAGGCCAGGTGCTACCAAAGACTATGAGGAGATGCCTGGTGAGAACTTACCTAAAGCAGGGCCACCAGATAACGGTGCGCTGACGCATATCGGTGACCACTCCATTGGCCAGGACTTCGAGATGGCATCTGTTAGTGTAGTGCCAGACGGTAAGTTAAACTTAAAAAAAATATTACAAATTATAAAATATCATATACGCTTTAGATACCTACACGGTGACACAAGCAGTAAACGCTCTTGGATTCGGCTGGTTCCAAGTAAAGCTATCGTTGTGCGTGGGTCTTTGCTGGATGGCTGACTCTATGGAGATGACGATTTTGAGTGTGTTGGGTCCGGCACTGCATTGTGACTGGGGTATCACGCGGTACCAACAAGCACTGACCACAACAATTGTATTTCTCGGGATGATGTTAAGCTCAACTTTTTGGGGCCAGCTAAGCGACAGATATGGTCGCAAGCCTGCCCTAACACTGTGCGGGGTGCTGCTTTTTCTATATGGCTTGCTAAGTGCGGTTGCACCAAGTTTTGGTTGGCTACTTTTATTACGTGGTCTCGTCGGTTTTGCCATTGGATGTGTACCACAGTCGTGAGTTCGATTCAAATAGTAACACACACTGATTTAAATCGACCTGTTTGTATTTTAGAGTAACTCTTTACGCTGAATTTCTGCCAACAAAACAGAGGGCGAAATGTGTTGTTCTACTGGATGTAAGTTTAATATCCTTTATAAAAATCATTTTAATTATTTTTTTTGCAATGTTAAGTGCTTCTGGGCACTCGGAGCTTGTTTTGAGGTTGCTCTTGCATTGGCCGTAGCTCCAACTCTTGGATGGCGATGGCTCCTAGGACTTTCAGCTGCACCTCTATTTGTATTTGCGATAATTACACCGGTATGTACATGATCCGAATAACAATATATGAAAACTGCTTGATGTCTTTTTTATTATCTTAGTGGCTTCCAGAGTCCGCCAGATATCACGTTACCAGTGGACAAACCGATAAAGCACTAGCTACGCTTGAACAGGTCAAACTTTTTTAAATGTGATCTTATTATGTGTACTGATATTTTGTTGTTTTATTTAGATAGCCAAAGATAACAAACGACCCATGCTACTAGGACGCTTAGTCGTGGACGGGCCGTCTGGACCGCGGGGTAGTATAAAAGCTCTATTGAGCCCATCGTTTCGCAGGACCACCCTTCTGCTGTGGTTTATTTGGTAAACTACATTATTAATATGAATAGATTATATTTTATAAAGGTTTCTGTATCTCGTAGGATGTCCTGCGCCTTTTGCTACTATGGATTGGTTCTTATGTCAACGGAACTGTTTGGCGGTTATAACAAGCGTGTGAGTCCCGAAGATTCAGCAGAATGTCACCCGTTGGCCACCACCGACTACATGGATCTACTGTGGACGACTTTAGCTGAGTTTCCTGGAATTTTTGCAACAATTTTTATAATTGAACGATGTGGCCGCAAAAAAACTATGGCAATTCAGTTCCTGCTTTTTGCCGGTTGCGTATTGTTGCTCACCACTACCACAGAGTAATATAGTCAAAATTTACGTCATGTTCTTGATTAATTTGTATTTTTTTTTTTAGTCGTACAATGTTGACGATAATACTCTTTGTTGCGCGTGGTGTTATTGCTGGTCTATTTCAAGCGGCTTACGTATACACACCGGAAGTGTATCCTACATCTCTGAGATCGGTAGGCGTCGGCGGATGTTCGGCATTGGCTAGACTGGGTGCAATGGCTACGCCGTACGTTGCACAGGTGATTACATAAAAGTGTTTTTAAATTTTAAATAGTTATATATTCATATTTTTACAAAATATAGGTGCTTCTGCAGTCGTCCGTGTGGAGCGCAGTCTCCGTGTATGGCTTATTTGCTGTATGTGCAAGCGTCGCCTGTCTTTTGCTACCCTACGAAACACGCGGCATAGATCTGGCCTCTTAATATAGAATTGTATCATAGTCTTTAAAATTTAAAATGATTATTTATAATTACCGTTGTGTTACGTTTTATTTTTGTATTACCTCAAACTATTTATTATAATGTTATATATAGTATAATCAAAGATAACCGTTTTGATGTTATATATTTTTAATGTGTAAGAACAATGCTTATTTTAAAATTGTTTTCTATTACAGTTTATAAAATTACTTAATATTATTCTTAAAGAGAAACTAAAAATACCAAAATATATAAGAAACATACTGTAATATTTGTCTAACAAACGTTTTATTTTTTTAATGTAAATGAGCTTCAAAAGTAGTTCATTACCTGATATGCCTGGTAACGAAAATATTGATATAGATTATGATTAGGCTCTTATACTTTAATAAATTATATGAAAAACACATAATACAAAAATATCAGATTGGCTTTTTAAAACACAACACAATGCACCATATATATTTTACATCAGACCGATAAAAACATGTTCGAGCAATTGAACGTTTAAGTATTTGACTTGTCTGTAGTATAATATCCACGAACTCTGAATTAGTATGGTTGTCGTGCTGTGTGCGGAAACTCCTAATCTTTTATAATTAATCCTTAGATTTTTGTTGACCCTCTTTACACACAAATACAAAACATACATTTGTGCCCTATTTCTCTTAAGGGTTGTCACCCCTAAGCGGGGGTCGTGCAAGACGCCATACAAATAGTGCAAGGAGCCATATAGTGTATTTTAGACATATATGGCCTATTTCATTTCAAAAAGTGAAATAAGCCCTTCATGGCTTTTTGCACTAACTTCGTATAGCTAATAAGACTCTCAAAAGTGTCATACACCCTACATGGCTAAGAAGCTCGACATGGCTGACAAAAACGGGTAAAAATGTATTTATATTCCAAGCTAGCTTTGACTCATCAATCAATACGTTTGTGAACTCACTCGAATGCATATTTCCAACCGTATTCTCAGACAAAACTGTTCTCCATCAACACTCACCGAGGACTTTTCTCCTACAACCATCTTCCATTAGGGGTGAAATATGCTCTAGGCATATTTCAACAAACGATGGACAAACCGTTTGTTGGATGCCCTGGTGCTATCTCTTACATGGATGACATAATTGTGCCTGGTAAACACAACGATGACCTTCGACGGAACCTTACAAATGTGCTTCAGCGCATGAAAGAGTTTGGTTTTTCTAATAAAAAAAGGAAATGCAATTTGTTTCAGAAATAAGCTTTCTGGGATTCATTATAAACCAACCACGCCGAGAAGGAGGCGCTTGCATATGTCAACAACACAGTTTGGTCACGCAGATATGCTGTCACGGTTGATCAACATCACAACGCAGGCCAGTGAAGATCACGTCATCGCTGTCGTCCGTTTCGATGCCGATATTCGTCAAATCGTAGACGAATCTTTGAATGTTTTGTCTTTGACTTTCACAATAGTTGGTACTGAGACGAAAAAGGATGCTGAGCTGCAGGAAATCGTAAAATACCTACGAAACGGATGGCCTGATCTTATTCAACTTCAAGATTCTGATCGTGAATTTTATAAAGATCGTTTTTCATTATAATTATTATTGACGATTGTCTTATGTTTCAGGACTGATTAGTCATTCCGCAGATCTACCGATAACGAGTACTGAAACAACTACACCGACACCAACCAGGAATCGAACAAATGAAAACGTTGGCCTAATCTAGACACAGAAGAATTCGTTGCACCAAATATAGCATTGCGGCTAAGAACCTACGAAAAACGTTTATCGCTACATTGTCCAAAACAGACAGACCATGGCAACGAATCCACATTGACTACGCTGGCCCTGTAAATGTTACACACTTCTTGGTTATTGTGAACTATATGTCCTAAGTATACCGAAGTATTCGCAACGAATTCCATAACGGCAACAAAAACCATTTCGTTTCTACGCGAAACATTTGACCGATTTGGTTGCACTGACACTGTTATGTCCGATAATTGTCCAAAATTTGCATCGGCCCAAATGCGGAATTTCTGACCGGAAAATGACATCTCACACACCACCACCCGCTGACTAACGAACAGGCGGAACGTTTGGTATCAGACACACTTAAGCACTTAAGCTCACTTAAGAAGTTGTCCGGTGAAGGTACTGTACAGGAAGTACTACAAACGTTATTGCAATCCTACAGAGTAACACCAAATACAAATTTGCAGAAATCTTACTGTACCAAATGATCTACTCAGAAAGACTCACGAGCCGATTACCAACAAGCAAACCTAGTATTATTTCAATAAGCACAACGAGCTCATCTTAAGAAGTTTTCAATTGGCGATTCATCACAATGGACTCCAGGAGAAATAGTAGGAAAGAAGGGAAAGGTTTGCTACGAGAGAAAAACGAACAAACGAAATATTCGTTCTCACGCAAATCAATTAATGAAACGCACTCCTTATAAAGGTAACTCAACGACAAAACCACTGCCACGCGATTTCATCTTAGAAGACGTCGATACTGAAGAAGATAGAACAAACCAGTATAGTTCAAAACAAACAACTAAGATGCCAGCAGTTCCTTCAGCTCCAGTGAGATCATCTTCGAGAATCAGACGCGCTTCAAATCGATATACAGATACATCTTCAGGAAGAGGAAGTGTTACAATAGCTCCTTTGCTATAATTACACATACATACTGAAATTAAACATACATCATACACTTATACTTGAAATATACACAAACCCACAATGTACATACACAAACCGACAACAAGAACATACATTACGGATTTTATATGTTAAGACAGATTGAATGATACCGGTGCTGAGTGTACACGTCCATACTTATATTTTATACGAACTACGATTAGAAATTAAATTATTAAAAATACAAATCATCCAAGTTTTCTTTACGCGAATATAGAACACAATATTCTGGACTTCCTTAAAACATTTATTGACACGCGAAGCCCTAAATATTCTTCTTTAACAAACTAAAATTTTCCGTATCTAAGTGTACTGGTAATTAGATTGTCAAGTATTTTTATTTTTTCAATGCAAAATTTTTGCAACCTAGAGTCTCTTCTCATTGGATCCTGTATTCCCTTGTGGGGCATAGGGAAAGTGTGCGATGCCTCACACCTGATTCATTGACCATTACGGGTTCACACGAGTGGTCAGGTCATGCTAATGTGCTGTTTGTGCTGTGCTACT
>JANSTU010015042.1:0-14590 GCA_027564075.1 Bolitophila hybrida | reverse complement strand
TTGCAAGCGCGTAGTTCTAGTTGTATTCATCGCATCGGGTCATGCTATAGCTTGTTGGAAAGGTCTTAACGCGCTTGGCAGTTTGTTGTTGTTTGGTTCAGTCGTTCGTAAGTTTTAGCGTGGCAAACATGGAGCAAAATAAAGAGAAAATACGACATATTTTACAGTACTATTACGACAAAGGCAAAAATGCATCTCAAGCCACCAATAAATTTTTTGCAGTTTATGGACCCGATACAGTTTCCATTTCCAGCGCACAACGATGGTTTCAACGTTTTCGTTTTGGTGTAGGGATGGTCGAAGATGCGCCACGCTACGCTGAACTGGTCAACCAAGAGCTGGGAATGAGTCATCAAACCGTTATAAAACATTTGAAGAAGCATGAATTCACAAATAAAAGTGGGTCACTTGCGACAACGTGAAGCGCAACGGTCGTAGTCGAAGCGCGGTGAAGCGGCACAGACGGTGGCCAAGCCCGGATTGACGGCCAGGAAGGTTCTGCTGTGTTTGGTGGGATTACTATGAGCTGCTCCCCTATGGCCAAACGCTCAATTCGGAACTGTAATTCCAACAACTGGACCACTTGAAGGCAGCACTCATGCAGAAGTGGACATCTTTGATCAACAGAGGCCGAATTAGCTTCCAACAGGACAACGCCAGGCCACACACATCTTAAGGTAACGCGCCAGAAGCTCCGGGAGCTCGGATGCTTGGTAGTCGGAAATTGGCCCCAAAAGAGGCCTGTGAAAATTGTCTCTCCGAGTTTTTTGCCAATAGGGAAGCAAGCTTCTATAAGAGGGTCATTATGAAATTGGCATGTTGTTGTGCATTGTGTGTTGGGAACTAGGCATCGAACAAAACGGCGAATATTTGACTTAAATCGGATGATTTTAACCAATTTTATTAATAATTATAAAAAAAAACAATAATAATAATAACAATAAGTTGCAATAAAAATACACAAATACATCTAGTAATCTGTGCAAGTAAAAATACAAATCAATTAAATATAGTAATAATTGAATAATTAAATGAATGTAATATTTCATCACACATAATACTGATTTAAGTGACTTTGTTAGTAATTTGGAAAGTGGGTACTAATAATCGTATATCAGTTTAAATAGATTCAATTTGACATTAGAAAACTTTTAAAACCTGATATGGTAAGTAGGAAAGTTCGCTATACAAAACTCGAGGATAGTAAAAAGGATTTAAAATTTAATAATAAACTTGTAACTTTAGGTTTGGTTGCTTTGTCACGATCAACTTATACAATGCTAGACACACTCTAAAATCGTAATACTTTTCTAAAGAGCAGCCAAAGATAGAATCTGAGTGAATTAATATGTGATCATACCTTCTTAGTTTATGGATAAATCTACCACAAGCATTATAAGCTACATTCAGTTTTCGTCGCAAAACAGAACTCAACGACGTCATAATTCGAACATGTATCATTTAAACACACCATCTATGATACGTTCTAACGAGTTTCGTAGCGGATGGTGTAAAGTTGTAAAGGTGTCTTAATTTATAACAAAGTTTGTCATGATCCACACTGTCAAACCCTTTAGTGTAATCCAGAAATAGAAGAATATTGATATGTTTCTTATCGAGATGCATCCTGACATCATCGGTTATCTTAAGTAAGGCCGTAGTAGTACTATGGTTAGAACGGAAACCAAATTGTTTCTCATTCATTCAAACTGTTTGGAACAGAAACTTTTAACAGTGAAATTACCTTGGCACGATTCCATGGTGTTGGAAAAACAGAAGTTTTAAAAATACTGGAAGTTTTATGAATCTCAGTGGAATACCATCAACACCAACGGCGTTCGATTTTACTGCGAAAATTGCTTTTATAATATTTTCAGGAAATACATTTTGAAAGTAAAAACAGTCATCAGAAGGAACATCGTACACAGGGTGCTATATACGAGATGCTGGAATCGAAGGAATTACACCAGTCGTAGCAATAGTGGCAGTTGTAAAATGATTGTTAATAAGTTCTACATCAAAGTTACGTATAATACGTAAGTTATGTATTAATCCCAATAGACCCGATATTACGCCATAGTTTCTTGGATGTTAAGAGAGTTTCGTCTCAAAGTATTTGGCTTTCGCCGTATTTTCACAAAGTTTAGCTGCATCTCTAAGCTTTAGAAATAATAACCAGACTGTGCTAAGCCTTGACCGTCTCCAAATTCTGTGAGCCATATCACGATCCAACTCTGCTAGCTCCATCTCTGTACAGAGCCATGGACATGAGTTTGTAACTTGTTTAAGTTTCTTCAAGGGTACGAATTTATCAAATAGAGCAGTAATGTTATTTTCAATAAAAGCTAGCTTGTCGTCAATACTATGAATATGGTAGATCTCAAGGGTTAGCGGTAAGGTCAGCATTAGGTTCATTAAAGCAAATGCTCGAGTAATTTCGAAAGAATATTGCATCAGGAGAGACATAAGTACCCGGAGCAAAGTAGGAAAGAAATATAAGGTCATGGTGAGAAATGCCAGGTACCTCTACTTGGCTACATGTAACCACATTCGATAGATTCCCAACTACAAACAGGTACAAGCAAAAGGCATGCAATGCGGTAGGAGATAAGTGCGTAATTAACAATAGAAAGTGCCATACCAGAAAATAACTGAACAAGGGACCTGGATGATCGAACACAAATTTTGACGTTGAAATCGACAGTCAAAATGATGTCGTCATAGTTATGTCTTATGCTTGATATCGCTTGCTGAAAATTAGAAAAATCGCTGTTTGAAGGTGGATAATATACTAACCCTATGAGAAATAAAAAGTTACCGAATATAATTTCCACAAACAGATGGAAATAAATCGAGAACCCTACTAGAGATACCAGTTTTAATATAAACCGCAATACCACAACCTCTACAGCGAATTCTATCATGGCGAATAATTTTAAAACCCTCAATTTTGACCATCTCATCAGAATGATAAGTGAGAATATAAGTATTAAAAAGTAACATATTCGTCTCAACTGATCCATCTTTCGAAAGATGCTGCAAGAGTTTATGTGACAGATATTAATTGATCCTGAAAGAGACCGAAATGCGGAGTTAATAATTATATTGGGTATGCATAAATCATATGAAGGAGAACTATTATTAGTTAGGGTCATTTGAAAGGTAAATAAAAAAAGGTTCAAGTGATATAATAGAGAAAACAGATAAGACAACTCTAGAAAACAAATAGACAATCAAAAAAAAAAAAAGAAAAGAAAAAATATAGTGAAAAATAAAAGGAATAACTAGTTTATCCAATAAAAAGAAAAACGGTTTGGCATAACGCTCCGCACAAACATAAATGCAAGCTAAGTTGAAAAGGAAACATAAAGTAGTAGACATGGTTAGTAAGTAATCAAGGTAATGAAAATGTGTAATTGAGATATACTTAAAGAATGTGTAATAATTAGCAATAATAATAAAAGTATTACTACCTAATAATATGTGTAGTAAAGTATATAAAATAATTCATTATAATAAAAATTAAGATTGAGGAATTTCATGAGCTGGCACCGTGCAATTTTTATCCATTTGAGTTGGAATATTATTAGCGCCAGACTCCACTGTCAGGTTTAGTAGGCAATTGTTTATTGAAGCTGGTATATTACTACTACTTTAGGTTCAAGATTTATGCATTAGTGAGGAGACCAAATCTTCCTAATGCTTCAACGAGCTGATGCGTTTGCCACTACCTTTCTCCGCGTGGCCCTCATGCACATACACGAACATATTTACCGAATAAAGCGAACTAAGGAGGCCGGTAAATTTGTGCTTATATGCAGCGTTGAATATAGTTTCATTAAGGGACGACAAACTCTTCGTTATATACACCCGTTCTGATGAACGTAAACCAATGTCCGATGTTGAGAGCTATACAAGCTATTATGCTACGGAATATCTTCATTAGTTCATTGTTTTATAGTATAGTAATATATGGAGACTTCTCTGGTAAACGGCCACTTTTATTTTATTGATGTCATAATAAGATGCCAAATGGTTTTTTTTTGTAGTGCTGGTTAACCTCCCAACAGGTGGCTGGCTGTGTTTCATTAAATAAATCAATTACGGCCCGGTTCAAACGTTTATATCTCCGGTTATATTAGTTGTATTTTAAATTGTAAATATACAATTTTGCAGTAAATTTGATAGGATTTCTAAAAAAATTATTAAATTTATTTAAAATGAATTGCAACAACAAAAAAAGATGAAATTTTAATTGTTTATCGGAAAAAAATTATAATTAAAAAAAAAACCTTTTTACTTTACACATTTTAAATAAAAATTTTAGTTATTTAGTTAAAGTTATACTCTTAGATTTGGCATATTAAAAAAATTAAATCAAAATTAAACCCACTTTTTTATACGATATGATTGTAATAAAAGTTATTTTTTTTTTATTTTAATATGAAAAAAAATATGAAAATATGAAAACATTTTTTTTTCAAATCTCTTTGGATAAAGAGTTACAGTTTCCTCTTAACTGTATGCTTTCAGCAATATGTGATGATTTTCATTTGGAATGAAGACATGGTAATTTAAAGTGTTTTTGCAGCTCAACTGAAGAACTGAACTTTATAATAGTATTTGGCAAGTATTTTGCCCATTGAAACAAAGAATATTCCGGCAAAATGTGCTAGTTTATTGGGTGTTGTAAGCTGGCACGTGCTGCAAGTCTATTTGAATTTCATCCAATACCGTCGCAAGGTCCTTTTCCAGAAGCTGTTACATGAAAGTGCCATTCAACCTGTACAATTTTATTTATTTTATTTTATTATTTTTTTTCCATTAATGTGTCAATTAATATTATTTGAAATGCATGTACAGATAATGTGCTATGTGAAAGTTCATCTGAAAGAACTGCCATAACATGGTATTTTAATTCTCCGTCATGCATATAATATAAAACTGCTGTATTAATATAGACACCTGGTTGTTGTTCCAAGGAAACGATCGTGCAGCATTCACCAATATTGATTTTCTGCTGTCTAAATATAATGCTTGTTGTTTTGCTACAAAGTCATGTTTTTTAAGTGAGACTAATTTTTCACATAAACGAAGTCAAAACATGGTAAAACTTCATCATTTTTATAATTTTTTTGCAATAAATTCAGTTGTCGGTTTGTCGCATACATTTTGATGCTTTATTGATTTAAAATAATTTTTACCTGGAAAAATTCAGCTATTTGCATTATTTTCGTTAAAATCAATCACTAAGATTTTGTGTGTTGTCTTTAAGTTTCTACACGTTTTAGCGTTTCTAGCTATACGTCGTTGCATTTTTCTTATGCTCCATGACTAAGGTAAAAGTGTCAAAATTTTATGCTTCTTTTTCTTAGTTGTAATATTTTGGTTAAATTTATCTTCTAACTTTTCAAGAATTTCATCCAAATCATCTGTGCAGTTTTTGATATTTCTGTTCATGTCCTTCAATTTCAAAATCAGGAGGTTGCTTCATGTAAATAATTTCATCCAACATTCTTGATGAAATTCTTTGTGAAGATTCTTCTATTTCTGTAGAATTTGGAATTCATTCTTGAATTTGATATTTCCCTGGAATATGATAAGCTGTAGGGTCCCATTTCCATTAGTGATCGATTATTTCTTTCGGAAACTCCGTTTTGTTGTGGTGAATATGCTGTCGTATACTACATTTTGATATCATTTAATTTTAAGACGTGAGTAAATTCTTTACCTGTATATATTCACCACCTCGATTCGATCTGATTATCTTTGGCATGAGACCATATTGATATTAATTATATTATGGCCACAAACTCATATAATTTATCTAAAACTTCTGATTTACACTTGATGAAATAAATATAGCAGTAACAAAATACCTTTTGCCACTCACTGAATTTGTTGTTGCATACATCTGTATTATCTGATTTTTTCGGAAATGGTAATATTAAAATTTTTCCTTTTACAATCAACCAACTTAAATTCGATGTCCACATTTATTATGCAAACTATATATACAGTTTTCATTATGTCCATGTTTAATAGCTGTGTAAATTTTATTCGCTATGCTCCGATAATATTATCCGAATTCCTGTTTAGCAGTTGCAACAATGAATTTTACTTTCCTGATCCCACACAAACCATCCTGAATCAAAAGATTAAATACTTTTAAAGTTAAGTGATTTGCAGATAAACGATGATTTCTGTTGTATGGTTCGCTATGAACACATACTTGTACCACTACTTACTATAAATAATTCAGGATTAACGTAAAGACCGTGTGATCCTCCGAAATGTTTCACGGGAAAGATTGAAATCAAAGTGAGTAGCGATGTCATTAAAAGCTGCAGACATTCTATTTATAGGCTCAGCAAGTCCATAATTAGCTCTATGCCTCCTCAAACGCAAGAAGACATGGGAACGAGTCGATCTGAACGGGACATTGAAATCTAAAAGATAAAAGAGACAGCAAATTGAAGAAGAAAACAAAAGAAAATATCTGCATTTTTATGACGAAAAGAGATAGTCTCCAGACACATGAGCTCGCATCGAACAATATAGGGTGGAAGGACATAGTCATCGACTCGTCTTCCCTGTCGAGTGCATAAAGCAAGAATCGTTTCTAAATAGATTCTATTCTATTTGAATGCACCGCGTAACTGGGATTTCAAACTACTGATCCGTATTCCAAATGTGATCGGACATGTGAGTGCTTTGCGATCTACAAAATCAGCACAAACTCTCATCATGAAACCGAGCATTGAATATGCTTAAGAAGTAGCCAAGAGGAACAATAACTTCAATGCAATACTGTGACAAAATCGGATTAACTTTCCGGAAAATGCTCATACATTTGCATATTACCGTTATTACATCGCAGACCCTGTGTTCAAACCACTTTGCAATATTTGGGAGTATCGCCACACCACGATAATTGGAAAAATCGCTGCTAGATCCAGATTTATAAATTGGTGTAATGTATGACACCTTCCAACGGCTTCTAAAAATTCCTTTTGCAAGGGAGGCATTAAACAGGAAGAGTAGCTGAAACGCGAGTATATATTTATTATTGTATGAAATCCGTACAAAAAAATTCCAAAAACCAATTTAATAGGCCACTTTTATCGATTTTATGCGATTTTAAGGGTCTTTTTGAAAAAAATCCGTAACAAGCCATTAACACTCATTATTATTTTGAGTACTGTTTTCCTAGCAGCTTTTTAATAATTCAGGTTTCCAAGTGCGTGTAAATTGGATGTAAAACTTTTAAAACAGCCGGGTTAATGAACAATAATCGTGTTTGAACTTCTTCATATTAGAACCTCTGGCGTCGGACGACAACCTTTGTTAGAACAACAACCTAAAATTTTGAAAAGAAATGTGATCAGACTCTAATATATTGTGATAACATTTGTGTATAGTAACTATCGAAATATTAAAAAAACAACGATTTTTTGAAAGCGAGAAACTGATGTAGTTCCATAACATCAGAGCACATGGAAGATGGGAGGGTATCGTCATAACGGTTCACCGCTCACACTTTGCGGTTTTTTAAAATGTTTTTTTCCAATACAAAATAACACATAGCACTCCATTATTGTTTAAAATACTTTAAATTAAAGTTACCATATAACAATAATATACCAAAACTATATAAAGATGATTTTTTCTAAATCAAAAATGTATTCTTCAAAGCATAATTGAACAATAAAGAGCAAATAGTAATTAATTAAATATGGAAAAAGTTGAAGAAGTGAAATCCAAAAGTGGAAAAAATAAGCTTGCTGTCGATGGATACAATTTTGAAAAAAGTGGAACCAAATATTTTTTGTTGGATATGCGAAAAAAAATATGTTTGCAGTGCAAGGGACGAGTTTCTACCCTTTTTTGTGACCATCAAACCATCAATTTTTGGATAATTGATGGAACATTTGCAGTTGTTCCAAATATAATGAGGCAGTTATTGTAATGGTTCAAGACACTATTGTTCCAATTAATTATTGTTTAATTTCAAGCAAAACAACCATTCCTTTTTTTTAATTTGTGGTTTGTGCTGGAAAAATAATAAATAAAATAAAATAAATAATGTTTTTAAAGTTTGTTACTCTCATTTTGGGCAGATTATTTTGGCGAAAAGTGCAATCTCTTGGTCTACAAAGAAAGTATGGTTGTAATCCAGAGTTCGCAAACCAAATACGAATGATAAAATGTTTGGCGAATATATGGATCCATCTAATGTATCAAATGCATGTAAATCTCTATTTCCAACACTTGGCAAATATGCAGCAGTAATTGCGAAATGGTATAGGAAAATATTTTGCGTCGATCCAGAACTCCTGTGCTCCAACTTTGTTGCCATTCGCTTGATGTTTTTGTGCTATGTCTGGATCCGTATGCAGACCGCTCTGGGATTTCCTTATGAAATATATAGTTTATTGCGGCATCATTTGTCTTCGGCTTCATTACCGGATATTCCGCAATGTAATGGTATCCAAAGAAGCACTGTTTTTAAGTTCAAGTAAAGCTTCGCTGCATTTAATCGTCAGTTTTGTAGTCCTTGCTTTTATACCTTTTGCTCCAATGGCAAGTAACGCAGACATGCTGTCTGAATCAATGCAACATTTTCCCATTGGTAAGTTATTGCTACGAGGATCGCCATTTGCTCTTCTGTACACATGGATTCCGGTTGACTGAGTTTAAACTGGACTGTACAGGCGTTCTGGCAATATATTGCTTCTCCGGTATGATCGTCGGTATATAACATTGTTGTGAGGCATGGGTGGGATGCCACTACTTCCGCATTGTCCGGCTAGCTACTGGGCATGATAAAAAAGGTGCGTTGTGATGGGTGTCTAGTACCACGGTAATCGATGTAATGTTTATTTTTAAAGATCCACGCCAAAATGAAAAGGAGTCAATGCTGTCGTCATTTAACCTTCCTCTAATTTGTGTGCATATGTTTTCTGACGAAAAGGCCCTTTCGGACTCTACGCTTGTTGCTGGAATCGTTAGTAGAAACTGGTAATATTTTTCTACGTACTTACCGCGAAAACCATCATAATCAAAACGATCCATTTCCTTTTTTATATGAACGTTATTGATGTCAGATGAATTTGTGGTACTTTGCGGTATTGCCAGTTCTAAGTATATTGTTTGTTGCATTTGTTGTTGAATGCTCACATTGTCACTGACACTAAAACTTTACGGAGAATTATCATAAATGGAATTTAAAAAGGATAGCTTTTAAATTATTCAAAAACTTCCATTTACATCTACAATTATATTTAATATGTTAATAAATATAAATATGAAATAACATCCAAATGACTTACTTGGAATTGGAAGTTGGGACGATAATAGATAAGTTTTGAATGATTTTTTTTAAATAGGTTATGAATACTAATTTAACTTAATAAAAACCTCTTATTCACCTGAAATTAAGATTAAACTACGATAAAATAAAAACAATACATTACAAGTGGTATTTAATAGATTTTCTTACCGTGAGATTTATTTATGGTTCTGTTCACTTAACACAAGTTAAACTCTGATGACGAAAAACATTTAATGTTTCTTATTATGTTTTCAATAATTGTTTAAAATTTACAAATATAAATACAGTGATCGGTTGTTGTTCGAAAATATGTTTCCATCTAGACGACAACTTCATAATACCCCCCTTGTAGAATCCTCCTAGAAACTCGGACCGCCACTTTTCACAAGTCTCTTTTGAGGCCAACTTTAGACCACCAAGAACAGGTGGTAATCACTATGTCCGGGCTATATGGTGGATGCGATAAAACCTCCCATCCGAGTTCCCGTAGCTTCTGACGAGTCACCAAAGAAGTGTGTAGTCTGGCGTTGTCCTGGTGAAACACTACACCCTTCCTATTGGCTAATTCTGAACGCTTTTGGTCGATCGCCTGCCTCAAGCGGTCCATTTGTTCGCAGTAGATGGTCGAATTAGGCGTCCGGCCATATGGGAGCAGCTCAAAGTGGATGATCCAATCCCACCAAACACTCAGCAAAACCTTCCTGGCTTGGTCACTGTTTGGGACGATTCACCGGCATTCGACCACGTCCGTTTTCGCTTGATATTGTTGTATATGGTCCATTTTTCGTCGCCAGTCACCATCGCAGGCGTTGATTCGGTCCAGAAGGTTTTTTTGCGTCAAATCATGCGGCACCCAAACATCATGATTTTTTTGTATCCAGCCTTCTGCAGATGGTTTAAAATGGTTTGGTGACTAATTCCCATCTCCTGGGCGATGTCGTGAGATGTCACATGCCGGTCTAACTCGATGTGTTCTATGATTATTCGATACGAGCTTTGTACTACTATACATAGCCGCGAAATTCAAAAGACAAAAAGGCGGAAGAGAGATACGTAAACTATAGCTATTGCAATTATATTTTACGCCGGGCTAGCAAAAAAAAAATTCGAGCAAATGCACGTTTGAGCATCTGACCTGCTCCTATTTTGTTTTGGCGCTGGTTGCACTTGATAATTTGTATTTTGTATTTACCGAATTGTTGTATTTTGATTTTTAAATACTGAAATTTCGGAATAAAAAAAAACATTCTTTGTAGATCTCTGAACGCCTGTACTAGATTTGTCTTTCGCCTCGCGAACAAGTCATGAACGAGATGAAACGGTGCAAGCTGCACGTTCTTGGACTGAGTGAGACTCGGCTGAATAGCTCTGGTTAGCTTGCCGATTCCGACGGATACGTTATCTTGTTCTCCGGTAGAGCAGCCCATGAAACAACACGCTGAGAGGGTGTTGGGATCGCTCAATCTCGACAAGCCAAAGCTAGTTTAATTCCTGAACCCCTGTTTCGGGAGGGATCATAACTGCTAGGATTAGAACGAAGATACGTAACGTCACGCTTGTCCAATGCTACGCGCCTTCGGACCTCACGTCAATACAAGAGGTCTATGGCAACCCTCGCCGTCATTTCCCGCGGTGACATTATTGTCACTCTTGGCGATTTTAACGCCAAGATAGGGTCCGACAATGACCCATATAATAGGAAAGCATGGTCTGGGGGAAATAAATGAAAACGACAACACTCAACAATTGCTAATCGCCAGTACATTATTCCTACACACGTCCTGCCACAAAGTCTCATGGGTCTCCCCTGACAGCGAGACGGAGAACCAGATAGACCACTATCCACAACAGGATAACAAAAGAGTTCACAAACCGCACATCAAACACGAGGCATCCTGTTAAGGATGCCTGCGGTAAGCCATTGTCAATGGATTGTGAACAGCTAAAGAGAACAAGTGCTCAACAACGAGGTGGTGCATGACTCCCTAGTACCTGCTCCTCCACTCAGCTGTTCACCAAAGCGGACCCGTCACTTTCAACGGAGATCTTACTATCCACGCTAGTACAGGCAAGGGAGTACGAGTCTATTCCTGACGCTTGAAAGTCAGGAATAATCGTTAGGCTGCCCAAGAAAGGTGACTTGGGCAGCTGCGATAACTGGAGGGGTATTTGTCTGCTGACCGTGGTCTACAAGATCCAGGCAAAGGTTATCTTAGCGAATAGTTCCATACCATACATATGTGATGTTTATGGAGAGCAATACAGTGTCCATTAGCAACAACGTTGGTTTCAACGATTTCGTTCGGGTGTAGAAGATGTGGAAGATGCTCTTCGCTCTGGAAGGCCAATGGTCGAAAATTTGGACCAAATCATGGAAATCGTCGCAGTAGATCGGCATGTGAGTTCTCGAGCCATTGCATAAAACAGTTTAGAACCATTGGCATATGCTTGGTATGTCTAAAACCACCGGGTGCCACACGATTTAACGAAAACAACCTTTTTGACCAAATTGATGTCTGCGATTCGCTGCTGAATCGTTGCGAAACCGACACATTTTAAAGTAAATTTGGCTATATACTGCGAGCAACTAGACCGTTAGAAGCAGGCGATCGACCAGAGCCGGCCAGAAATTACCAATAGGAAGGGTGTTATGTTTCATCAAGTTACCGCTAGGCCACACACGTCTTTGCAAACCCGCCAGATGCTTCGGGATCTCGGATGGGTGGACCCACCGCACCCACAGTATAATCCGGAACAATCACCATGTGATGACCATCTTTTCTTGGCAATATTAAGCTGGCATCAAGAAAGGCTTGTGAAAATTGGTTGTCTGAGTTTTTTGCCAATAAATGCAATTATGAAATAGCCGCTAAAATGGGCAGATTTTATCAGTCAAAACGTCGCATATTTGGTTTAAATCGGAGCATTACAACTATTTTGAAAAAAAAGCGTTGAAAATAACCTAAAAATACCGTTAGACAATTACCCCAACCTTTTATACATACTATAAATATATGATTCCTGGTTTGTAATTCTCGCTAAAACTCGAGAACAGCTGGACCAATATTAATGCTGTCTTCGTATGATTTATTCCTCACAAGGAAAAGCCAGAAAAGTGAAAAACTTTATTATCCCGTACAAACAAAATCGAAAAAATAAAATTTCTCAAGTTTTTTATACGATTTACATCCAAATCGAAATGAATGGGAATGAGAAATGGGAAAACTGCGGAAAAATCTTGAAAAATTAAAAAAAATTAACATTTAAAAAAATCTTTTGATCAAATCCAAATGAAAAATTGTAAGGTTTGCCTGGTCAGCTTGTTGTTTATATTTGTCACTTGTAATTGACGAAAAATCACAATTTTCAATTTTCGTTAAACCAACCAAACGAGTTCCTTGTGATTTACGAAAATATTTCGAAACATTTTCGCAATCAATTCCACTTTTCATATAGTTAACTGACTAAATCAGAAATCAAATATTTGATGCCTTCAGGCCCTAGTGTTGTCTACTAAGGCATTTTTTGACCCCTGGGTCGTTGTAGTCGACGACAGCAGGTTCGACCCTGGGTTCAAAAAAATGCATTTCACATCACCTTTGCATTGCAAAGTTCTAATTCAGTCAAATGGGAAAAGTGTTTCTTGCTTTTCCTTTGTTTTTTCTCTTTCATGCAAATAATTGCGAACACAACAAAGAAACAAATTAACAACAAATTATCAACACGATTATTTTATTCTTTTTTCTCCATTGGCCAACATCTGCCCTTAATAAACTTTTTGTATACTTTCTAATTCTAATCGGTTCTATGTTCTATGCCCTTCAGGGAGGATTGAAAATCTTCATTTAAAATAGAAAACTAAATTTCGTTTTATATATTTTATTTAATATCTGGAATATGTGCACAAAATATGTATTTAACTTTTACAATTACATATAAGGGAAATTCAATATCTTGAAAATAAAAGTCTAATTTCCTTTGTAGCCGCTTGCGCTTAAAATTCTTTATTTTAATTATAGATAATGCTGCGCCGTCCAGGCCTGACTTTGAATGTTTCTTATTTTGGAAAACTTAGGTTTCGCATTCATCCTGTTTTTTATATAAATGATATTTTTTAAAAAATATATAGAAAGAATATTAAAATAATTATTGAATTCATACACTCTTTTGCATACATCGTGATAAACCACTTTGTAATCTATAAATGAATATTTAGAAAAATATATAGAGAAAATAATAAAATAATAATTGATTTGTATTACCGTTCTTGCAGTTGTAATTATTCATTAAACATTCAGTTCTAAATGTTTTTAAATTTCCTGCTCTGTCAATCGCACATACAGGATCACTTTCTTTTGTACAGTGCTTTAGACAATGATCCTCACTTTTTACAACATCTCCATCATAGGCCAGCTCATAGACAACTGAAAATACATAGGGAACAGAATATAATTATTATATGTCTTATATTCAATAAAAAGCTATGATTCTTCTTTTAAGGTATGTAGGATGAAAGCAAAAATTAGATTAGTATAAATTGTGGAAAAATTAAAATATTCATATTCACCTTCTTCACCATCTTCACCATCTTCATCATAGGGCAACCCATAGACAACAGAAAATACATAGGGAACAGAAAATAATTATTATCTTTCTAATATTCAAGAAAAAGTTATGATTTTTTTTTTTAATTATTTAGGGTAAGAGCAAAAATTAGATTAGTATAAATTGAAAAAAAAATAAAATATTCATATTCACATTCTTCAACATCATCATCATAGACCACCGGATAGACAACTGTAAATACATAAGGAACCGAAATTTATTATTACATTTCTTATATTCAAGAAAAAGCTATGATTATTCTTTTAAAGTATTTAGGATGAAAGCAATAATAATATTAGTATAAATTGTGGAAAAATTAAAATATTCATATTCAACTTCTTCACCATAATCACCATAGAAAACTGAAAATACATAGGGAACAGAAAATAATTATTATCTTTCTAATATTCAAGAAAAAGCTATGATTCTTCTTTTAAAGTATTTAGGATGAAAGCAAAAATAAGATTAGTATAAATTGTGAAAAAAATAAAATATTCATATTCACCTTCTTCACCATAATCACCATAGACAACTGAAAATACATAAGGAACAGAAAATTATTATTATCTTTCTTATATTCAAGAAAAAGCTATGATTCTTCTTTTAAAGTATTTAGGATGAAAGCAAAAATAAGATTAGTATAAATTGTGA
>JANSTU010015031.1:0-14591 GCA_027564075.1 Bolitophila hybrida | reverse complement strand
TCGATTTTACAACTTCGCGAGACGCGTTCCGGCGAAATGTAAGGTCCACCTTGATATTTTGAGTTTTTTGTTAATGTACTACGAATGATCCTGTGTAGACGCGAATTGTATTAGATGTTTGGATAGTTGTCCCTGGTCGGATATAGTATATCTAATACATTTGCATTGTATTCTTTTTTTTATTATTATAATTTTCCATTGTACGTTTTTGTTTTATATATGTACACTACTATGTATTCCAATAAAAAAAATTTTCATGAATAAATGGTCAGTTGACATATGTCGTAGATGTCAAACAAAAAAAAAAGAGGACATCGAAGACGAGCTGAAGGAATGCCAGCTCAAAATCAAGTGCCGTAAAGTCCGTCGCTTTACAACGGAAAGAGCAAGAAGGGCAGAGCGTGTGCTACACATTTGGCTCATTCACCTGGAGCCCAACAGCGATGTCGGAGCTCTCCTGACCACGATGAAATTCCTAGGTCAAACCAACGTTGGCTTCGAAATGATGAAGTCGAAAGTTGTTTCTCAGTGCTTCAACTGCCAAAATTTCGGACATTCCTCCCGGAACTGCGCAAGGAAAAGTCGATGCGTAATATGCACAGATGAGTACCCGGCTGGTCAATACCCAGCCACAAGGACCGCGGAATCAAAGGCCAAGTGTGTCAATTGCAAGGGATAACATGCTGCGAACTACATGTTCGCACTACCTTATGCTCATCAAGCGGAAGCAGCAACTCATCGACGAAGCCGACATACCGTGCCTTCCTCCAAGCTCCAGATGGATACGCTCCTTTCCTATCACCATCCCGACATAGTCCTAATTTACGAAACCAACCTCCTTCTCCGTAACAATGTAGCGTTTAGTTACTACATTTTTTTCCTTACAGACAAAAAACCAGACCAAAGAGACAGTGGTATTTTATCAAGAAGCCACATCGCGGCAACTCCAATTAATACCTCTGCCTGGAATCTGTGTTCTCAGACACTAACAAATCATTTCTTTTTGTTTCAGTAGTTACAGACAGACGCCTTAGCAAACTTTGGAAATTGCTCGCTCATCAAACGTAAGGTACGAACACTGGAACCGCAATAACTGTCAAAGTGGCAGTGCTCTCTACGACTAACTGAGGAAAACGGACGTTTCCATCAGGGTCGCCCACACTTTATATCCTACCTGCCACAGAGGACCCTACTCATCACTCCTGGACTTATTTCTAATAAATGATGATCAATCTTCTCTCTGTTTGAGACTTTCCCACATAACATAATGCCGTGGAACTTCGAACTTGCTTCACTGGTATCCTCCTATCTAAGCCCATCTCGTCCATACCAGTTTTCAGTAAGATAAACTGGAGTCAATTTCAAGAGACAGTAGACGACGGTCTAAAAAATTATTTATCTGATCTTTGACATATGAAGTTTTTGTTCTGAAATATATCTTAGTATCACAATGCCCTCAAAATTAAAAATCGTGATCAAACTATTTATCAGTCATCCGCAGAGTGGAGACAAACGATCCTTGCCCATTAATTCTGGAGTGGACCAATCGACCGTCTCGATAATAATCAAATCCTATAAAGCTACTCTTTATCTCGACAGAAAAAAAGGTTACGGTAGAAAATGTGGCTTCGTGACGTCAGAAATCCAGGACATCGATGATTTCAATAAAGGATGGATCGCAGTCACCAGGAAAGTCACAGAGTCTACAAGATAGCGGCTGATGGAATGTATTCCCAAAAAGATGGATAACTTTGTCAAAATCAAATAATTGTTTGTTTTTTTTTCGAATAAATAATCAATCATAAAATAAATCTACTTCGGTCTTCACGGCCCACGTCAAAAGGAGCGAATTTCAAAGTACATTCGCTCCAGTAGCACTCTACAGTAATGCTATGCCAGCCAATCCTACACGTAATTTCTTTCCAGAACACCACGTGGTCAACTATGAAAGCCTGCGCAACATCATCCGATTCCGCGCTAATAAGAAAAGCAAAGACAACATCCAAATGGTAAAGATAACACGGATATCCATGCTGTTTAACCACTGCTACAACTTCGTCTACTTCCCGGTTGCCTGGAAAAAGGCACCAATAGTTCCAATTCCCACCGGAAGATGTGAACAGCTACAGACCAATAGTCCTACCTCAGCAAGATATACGAATGCGCACTCAAGAACATGATTTTCGACCACTGCGATGAATCTGGTATTCTCCCTGACGATCAATATGGATTTCGACCAGGAAGGTCGACAACGCAGGCTCTTGTTAAATTACAAACAGATGTATCCCACTATTGCATGCGCTCTCGACATCGAGAAAGCATTTGATACAACGTAAACGGACTGAATACAAAATGTTTACAGTCTTTATTTTGTCCAGGCACCCCTGCAAGCGGATGTATGAATTTCTGACAGAAGACTCCAGTGGATAATGTACTTATTTACGTATCAACAGGCAACCTGCAACTTGCACAAGACAGACTGAACCCCTACCTATCCACGCATAACAGCTTTTTCACCACCTGGCCTATCAAGCTTAACCCAGCTAAAGCGGTGGGAGGTGGAGGGGAGGAGATCTCAATGCTCAACATGATTCATGGTTAAACACTAATCGCAATAGTGGTCTAGCTCTGTTTAATTGGCTGAATGACCGTCAGCAACTGCATAGTTTAAATCTACTCCACACTATGCACCTAACTTTGCATAGATCCAAATTTTCTCCCTCTTCCTCACATGCTATTGGTTTTAATTGCACACAGAAAACGTCTTCGCCATAGATGGAGAAATCATGGCTATAGATTCGAAGATAATTCACTAAGGTCTGAAATATCTTGCATAACTTAACTAATAAAGGAACGAGTCAAGGAACACTTTACAATCTTTTGGGAAAACAAGCTCAAGAATATTAAATTGGATCACAAAACATTCCAAAATATTAAAGATATCGCAGGTCACAGGCCACTCTTCTCAGCTAACATAGTCAACCCGATTATACCAATAATCCCGCTACAAATGATGACTCAATTTTCTTCCAAATCACATACCAGATTTGTCTACAATGACACTTATTCAACAAGAAATCATCTGGAACAGTATTCGGTTGGATGAAAAAAATCTCTATTGCAAAATAAGGTAAACCATCGAATCAAGTTTACAGTTACATGCCCATTGCTCTGCTCTCTTGCATTGGCAAACGGTTTGAATGCGCTATCAATGATGTCATACTTGAGCACTGAAACAATGAAAACACGCTTCCTAAGTTTCAATTCGGTTACTCTGTGCTTTAGCGATTTTTCAAAATTACATTTCTACAATGATCAACCGCAAAAGAGTCACAGCCTGCTCGCTCGACAGTGAAGAGGCTTTTGTTACGGTTTGGATTTCTGAACTCATCTATAAAATGAAAACCACTTATGCAGGCTGTTACTAAATTACCTTACAAATCACTCAATAATGTAAAATCTGGAACATTTGATATCGCAACTCAACAAGTTTCCTAAATAGTGTTTAAAAAAAAAAAACCTCAAAACTAAATATAATAATAAAAATGCTAATTTATAAGCAGCTTTTAAGGCTTATTATTGCCTATGGATTTCCAGCATTGTCATACATATCGTCAGCGCAAATAGAGCAAATTTGAATTATCGGTCAATGCACCAACTACTCTCGGAATTGAAGATCATACTTATACATTAAAAACGAAGATCTCTACTAAAGAGCGAACATTATAAGGATTGACGAGTTAGAAATATTTTCTCACAATTACCTCCCGTCACACCATCTATGACATTTTCGAGATGTGAACCAATTCCACAGAGAAAATCTTCTGGTGGCACTATCACAGAAGGAAGAATAAACTTCAAAACAAAAATGTAAAAAAAATAGAATTTCCACTTTCCCCTATATTCCTCCTTTCTTTAGCTTATAATTTTAACACTATTACTTTAAGAAATGTGAATAGGTTTTCGTCATTTTTCCCTATTCTATACCTCAAACACCTTATACCAAAATCATCATGTAATAATTTATAATAAAACTCCTTAAACTGAAACATTTTAAAAAACCTTAATCTAGGTTGTAAAATCTTAATCATACAATGTAATTTTAGTAAAAAAAAATGTATTCTTGAAGTTTTGGACAATAAATATATTCTATTCTAACATATATTCTATTGAGCGCTCATTCAGTATCTTAGAGCAGACGTGTTTTAGACAAGCAAAGAATAAAATTGTTGACATATAACTTAACCATCGAATTTTTTTATAAACATACAGTATGGTAATATAAACAAAATGTTCAAAAAACAAGAAAATTGCCATAAATCAATGTTTAACTCGTTCATTTTCGACTTCTTGCTATTTTTCGGTGACATCTGGCCAACATATATATTTTAGCGAATGATGATGTCAATAACGACGGTGGCGGCATGTGGCACACGTGCTTAATATTATGGCGATTGATTTCGTATATACTATATATAGAACTACAT
This sequence comes from Bolitophila hybrida, assembly GCA_027564075.1. Classification (NCBI taxonomy): domain Eukaryota; kingdom Metazoa; phylum Arthropoda; class Insecta; order Diptera; family Mycetophilidae; genus Bolitophila; species Bolitophila hybrida. The sequence continues at coordinate 10,104 of JANSTU010015031.1, read as the reverse complement.
CAGAATTCTAAACGATTGAATAATAATACATAAATCACGCTAAATGCTTTTGAGCGCATGATGTTGATTGCAGGAAGCATGTTTTGCAAATAGTTGCACACATTATTGCATTTTGTGTGCCTGTGTGTGTGTATATGTGCAATTTCAGTTGTTTGATATAAAATCGACAAGAGACTTAGTGATGTATAATTTATGGATAATCACAAATCAAACAACATACATTCAAATGCACATGATTAGATGCAATCAAACAAAACGATCTAACGAACGGCGAACGACTTTGAGAAAATATTCTTATTATATATTGTAGTACAGAAATTAGAGATGCGCTCTGGAAATATACGATTGTGTTTGTTCGTGTGGGCGTGTGATGCACTAAATCGAATCATATGCACGAGATGCACATTACAAAGAGATGCACTTTGCGGATGTTCTCACACAGCGGTACACAGCGAATGCACACGCAATGTTTTATAAATATTGCATTTATACATAATTATGGTACTGTATTATTATTTGTTATTAAGTGTAATCGTGTATATTTTCAAGCGTTTATATGGTTTCAATATGTATGATTATTATTGAAATTACTGCTACTTGTTATAATTAACACCGTCGAGAATTTAATTTACATACAATAAATGTGGTTTTTTTTTATAATACTAGAAGATTCTAGAGATTGTGCTCAAATTCAACCTGATTATGCGCCGAAAATTGCGAAGTTGTTTATATAATGTCATCGATACAACTTTCCAATAAAAAAAAATTCGTTGATATCTCCAAAACAACCCGACCATGAAAATGCTTTATAATAAAGTTTTGAAGGGTCTGTACTATATAAAAGTAAAAAAAATAATTAATTAATGGACAGAGAACTACGAATACGAATAAATGAGTTCCTCACAGAGGCACATATGATAGATAATACGGTATCCGGCAGTAGATGCAAATGCTCATAATATTTGCTGGGGCAGCAGCGATACGAACTTTAGGAACTTCTACAACGTGGACCAAAAGAAATCACACTATTGAAAGATACTCTTATTTTTGCAAATGGCCGCCAATATCAAATCTGTTTTGTCATTTATGGACTAGGTACTTTTCTCGGCTTCCCTCTTCCCCCGTGGTAGCCTTCCTCAAAAGGTCACACAGCTTACAGTGTGACTGCTACACCCGTGCTGGCTCTACACGATGCTGTGTCCAGAGTGCGGAAAACTCACTCAAGTATGTTACTGGAATCGCGAGATCAGATCAAGCTTTCCTATGGTGTTTTTAGCTCGGACCGGAGCGTCGCTACCCGCTCTCATGCACCAGCATGTCCGTACGGCCCATGAAACGATACAATCCCCAAGAACGTAAAATTCGTCTGTTGTGTTGGCGCAGCGCGAATTCCGTCGCTTATTCCCCGGTCGTCCGACACCGACTGCGTAAACACTGCGCCGTTTGGCCACCAACCTTGAAGAGTATGGGATCACACGAGGCGTTGCCAAGAGTGGCCGGCCCCGGAGCGCCCGAGAATATCGCCGCTGTTGCCGAGGTTGTCGAGCTGTCGCCGGAAACATCGGCCAGACGCCGTGCCTCGCAATGCGCATGTGCCCGTACAAAGTCCAGCCCTTGCATCAGCTTCTGCCTGCCGACCGTCAAACGCGTGTGTAACCTACGCCCAAGCCATCCTCAATCTCGAGGAAGATTTTTCGACCAAAATCATAATGAGCGATGAGGCTCATTTCCACCTCAGCAGGTACGTGAACAAGCAAAACTATCGCTTCTGGGGCACCGAGTGCCCCCCATCACGAGTGATGCACGAAGAGCCATTACAGCCACTCAAAGTGATTGCATGGTGCGCTGTTCACGCTGGAGGAGTCATCGGGCCATTTTTTTTCGAGAACGCCGCTGGTCAAACGACAACAGTGGATGGTGCGCGCTATAGGGTCATGGCCATGCCGCAATTGAAGGAAACTGGAGGACAACGAGGAGGAGGAGCAACGGCACACACTGCGCGAGCCACAACCGCTATTCTGAAGTCGGCGTTCCTGGGTCGCATCATCTCTCGTTTTGGCGATTTGCAGTATCCCGCAAAGATCGCCCGATTTAACCATTCCAGATTTGTTTTTGTGGGGTTTTTTGAAGTCCTGTGTTTACGTGAACAAGCCCGAGACCCTGGAAGCCTTCTAGGACAACACGAGTACGAGAATCTGTTGCCCGATGTTCTCGCCGAAGTGATGAAAAATGCCATACAACGAACCTGTGTTATCTTCTCAACTTGATCGTGTTGTCCTTCTTAAGATTCAAATAAACATAATCAAAAAACAGAATCGAACTTTTTCATTTAAAAAAAAATGAGTGCCAAACAAAATCGGATGATTTCTTTTGCCTCACCTAAACATAAATTACGCGGTACTAATTTCAAAACATAACATGGCAATAGTGTTATTCAAAGGCATGAAAGTATTGTATGGTGGCATTATTGTTAATTAGAAACATTGATTATTGATTGTCTAACGTAAAAGAAAATATGATAAGACGAAATTACTTATTTGACTTTTTTTCTCTTAATTACCACCATGATAAAACAAAAAATCACTAAATGTGAAAAATGTTCACTGAAGTTTATTTTATGTAATGATTCCACATCATCACATCTAGAGGCTCATTTCTTGAATAAATATACGTTTTTTTTTAAATTAGTGAAAATGGATAACTGACTGATGAGCAAGTTAGGGTATTTTTTTCATGGTCATTCAAATTCGTTCGGAAATGATTCAGATGATTCAGTGTGAATATATAAAAACTAATTGACCGATTTTTCTGAAATGGTGTAGAGTGCGTCTTCACATATTATATAATTCATCAGGTAACACTGGGACACATCAATTTTACAATAACAAATAGGCTGATTTTTTATGCGAAAATTGCATTTTTAACTTCAAAGAGACGTCAAAAACTTAAAAATCGAAACAAAATCCCACCTCGAAAAACATCTCCTCTAACGAATGCCGTTCGAAATGTTGGTTTCAGATGATATAACTTCGAGAAATCGCAAATCATCTTTTTTTCAAGACGCCTCCATAAAAATATAACAGGATATTCTTGGAAAGTACCTCTATTATGTAGAAAAAGATTTAATAAATTATGTCTATTTATAACGCCTCGAAAATATGCTCTATCTATTTAACTAAGAGATAATATAGAATTATAGAAACTTTGAGTTTTATATTTTCAAAATAAGCTGAAAATGTGTCTTAAAAATAAATTTTATTGTGATCTATTATATACACAATGCGTTATTTTCATCGAGCGGAGCGTTATATCAACTAAAGTTGAAATATTAAATCCCTTGTCTAATTGCATTATAACTGGGTTATTGTGGTAATTTGTTATAAACAGATGCTTACATGCATTTCTATAAGGACTTGTTTTATGTCGGGCATAGACTTTTTCTATAAAACCTAGTATTTAAAATGGACTTGAAAGTGATCTTCTAAAATTGGTACATTTTCTTATAAACTTTCTCTCACATAATTTGATATTTTGAATTTGTTTCTTGATAAATTATACCATATTGGGTCGTAAGGTAAAACAGGCCGAATAAGATGTAGCATAATATTTTGATTGGATGAGACAAATTGCTGCCGACACTGAGAACATGTTTTAAAGCGAAGCTTTTTTAAGATATATTTAAGTTTCGAGCTAAATTTAAATAGATTTGTAAAATATACTCCAAGTTGTGGAACTTTAAATCAACCAAAATTAATCAATTAAATTGTAATACATTTGCATTCTATAGCTATTAGTATTGATTATTGGAAAATCAGATGTATATATACACTACAGAAGAGGGCGAAATACGGATCCCTTTGGCTAACCTGTCATATTTTTTTTGTTCCAGAAAAAACATTTAATTGATTTTGTTTTAGTGTATTTTCTTTTAATTAAATAATGATAAATAACCTTGCAGGTGTGATTATCAATGCGAAATATTACTGACATTTTTTTATATATAACAAATGCTTTAAAAGCGTTTTTCTTAAAAAGGGCTGGAAAAAAAACTTGCTCGATTCTTTATCAAAAAAGTTTATTTAGTGAATGCTATAATCATTTTTAGTGCATATTTTTAGAAAAATGTGTTCCATTTTTTCAAGAAGTGATATACAAAATTCCTTGCGTCTGTATTATATAGTATATAATTATAAAAAGGGTTTTGGGTTCAGAGTCACAATTGGAGGAGAAACCATAACCATAGCCATATAGTGGGTTAACACGTTGGCTTGTTTATGGGAGGTCGCATGTTCGATCCCGGCCCGGCAGACCGAAGTGTTTTTCGAATGTAGCACTTTAAATGATCACATTCCGACCAATTGATCTCAATATTGAATAGTTGAAAAGATCAACAATTTGTAAAAACTAAAAAAACAGGAATTCAGGAAAACAGCATAATTGTTTTTCTACAAGTCTTGTTGACCACACACAGTTTTACAGTTTTGCTTTGGAGACAATTTTGTGTTTCGGACAATTTTGTGTTAATTTTAAATTGGCTATATCGATGGTCATTCACAAAAATGCCTGTATTAGAAATAACAGAAGCCGTTTGTGATTTTGGGGGTGTGCACTTAGTACCGGTCGTTCCAAAAAGATAAAGAGTTTAAAAATTAAATAAGCGCACATAACTTCAATTGGTTGACCTTAAAGTAGTCCAGATTTTTGAAATGTTTGATCAGTTTTAATAAATACATATGTTTTTGAATACTTTATTATTTTAGAATGATACGAAATTCTTAAAAAGGCGAGTCAGGATTCAGCTCTATACAAAAAACGCATTTGGAAAGTGTGCAAAACTTCTATGTGCGATTAGAAATAAGCACGTAATTTTGAAATCACCTATATATGCAATATGTGCAATGGAAAAAATTGCGCATATACGAGGGCGGACCGATAAGTACTTAGTTTACATAAGAAAAACTTTTTTTTTTTTGGAAAAATGGCGATTTATTTCTCAACATAGTCTCCTTTGAGCTCGATACACTTGACCCAGCGTAACGGCGACCTCCAAATTTCTGCCGCCAGTCGACAGTCTTATTCAAATTTAGAAACAAAACGAATTCGCACGGGGCCAAATCTGGAGAATACGATGTATGGGGCAGCAGTTCGTAACCCAATTCGACCAATATGGCCGTAGCGACGGCAAAGGGTGAGCCGTTGCGTTGTCATTATGGAAGAGCACCTTTTTCTCCGCCAAAAGGGGCCGTTTTTCTTCAATTTGGCGTATAATATAAATAATAATTCGGCCTAGTAGGGCCCTGTGGCGATGTAGATAACACTTTGTGAATTCCAGAAAACGGTAGCCAACACCTTTCCGGCCGATAAATTGGATAAATTGCACTGTTTCTGTATATCCTTTTTTTTGTCGAGAATAGCAGATGTTCCGGAAAAATGTTAGCAAAGTATTCCAGTGAAAATAATATCAAAAAACGTCATTCCAATTGCTTTATTGCAAAAGAGATATAGTTTATTTTATCCAAGTCTGTATGCTGCGATGACTGCGTACTGCGGGTGAAAAATTACCATGTTCCTAATAATACACAGGTAGGAAAAAAAAGAAGTTCAAGAAGTTCGATTTATTGTTGACGTTTCGCTGACAGGCGATCTTGATATCTATTATCAATTATTGCGAGCACTGTAACATTTCAATTGTAACACCAAGGCTAGGGACACGTTGATCGCGGTGTACACATTGCAAAAGCTTGAGAGACAAACACGGCGGTATTGGGAAACAAGTCGAGATTTAAGACATTTCTGATACGTCGCATTTTGGCTTTTTGAAATTTTAGTAATATATTCTTAATTTAGTGTGTTTCTTTTAAACGTATTTTACACAAACACGGACGACAGCAGCAAACCACGTGAAAATACAAGTAAATTTGATATTGATATTGATTATTATGACATTTCAGTAAGACTTATTTTTTTAAATAATGTATTAATAAAAAAAAAGTGGATCTCATCGGAGAAAGATAAAAAAAGGTTTGAGATTTACTGAATCACGCCACAATCAAACCTAAATGTTGATGGTGGGTCAATATACAGATCGTTTAAATACAGTTGTCAAATATCAAGAAGGCTATCTATTTTATATAAATTATACAAATATATATATCATCCATTATCACATCAATCAAATGGGTTCCTCCTTTTCTTTGAGGATGGAGTGGAACTTTTAGGACTTGATTACACTAGGCGGCATCATTTTTGTGTTCCACATTCCATCCCAATCCTATGTTTTTCTTAAGTATTTTGACATGTAAATACGAATAAAATATGTCAATGGATAAATTTCAAGATATAATTTTTGAATACAAAATTTAAAATCGAACCTCTCAATTTATAAATTACTTCATTTCTGATTAGGTAATATTCCAAAGGTAATTAAATTATCTACAAGTTTTGTTAAATTATTCAATCTGCCCAGTAGTTTCGGTGCAATCAAATAAATATAATAAATAAATTAGAAACGTAAAAAAGCTAAAACATGCTTTATACAATGATTTTATGATATTGTATAGTGTATTCGGGATGTTATTGGGGTCTACCACAACAAACGTCACACTACGTAAGAGATTTTCTTACGTAAAAGCAGCTATGTGTTGTGAGAAACATGTGACCTGATGTCCATTGTGCTCGTTTTTAAGAAAATCATATACAACTCTACCAAATTATTTCATGATTACGCTAAAGAGTATTCATTATAATTTTTTACCTTCTCAAATGGGGTGTTAACCCACTGTGTTTAAAGGTACTTGGAATGAGAATGGAGCGCAACAAAAGCAGCTGATATCATATATTTGTAAGCCGTGCACACAGCTTGCAGCAGGTGAAAGCTCACCGTTACACACCACAGGTGCGAAAAAATCTCTAAAGGCGGGCAGATACTACATTGGTGTGCACGGGCGCCTGTGTGTGTATGTGCAATGGGACTACCTGCAATTAAACTTTGCCGCAGGTCATAAAAAAGCTTGCAATATGCTGCGCGTATGTGTATATACGAGAGTGTGTGTGTGCTTGTGTTTGTGTTTCTTATTGCATTGTTCTTATTTTGTTTTGTACTTTTTTCCGCATGTATTCCCATTTCATTGGATCTTCTATTTAATTCTCAACTATAAACAGCACCAGCGGCAAACTTTGTGAATCGTGCGAAAAATTTATTAATCATAAGAGTTCGTTCTTGCAAAAAAACATACACACGTAAGCACAGAGTATAATCTGCAAGCGGTTTAGCTTTTATATATGTTGGAGCAAACGCACACACACACGAATCGTAAAAGCTTTTATCTTTTCGCTTTACTAAACCAGTTTAATAAGGACTTTGTCGAATAGCTATTTAATGCGCAAGTTTTCATAATGAAAAGTAATCATATCTTATAATGAAAATGCTCGCATTGTTTTCCTCAAATACAATTGTACATACATTCTCTTCTCAATTTCCACTTGAATGTTTTCTTCTTTAATATTTGGTTTAGCTATGATATCTCTTGAGTTTTCTTGTATGCAATCCTCTGCAATGATTTTTTTGTATTTAATTAAGTATTATTCATTTATCCAACGAATTGCAATTAGAGACAGCGCTGCAATGGTTTTGGTAAGTTATTTTTTGTTTAATTAAACAAAGGAGTACCTTTCGTTTTACAATTTTCAATGAAGTGTGCTTCTCAAAACATCTCCGTTTTAATATCGCGTGCACCACTTGAATAAAATGAACAATTTTGCATTTTTTACGTTATTATAGAAACCGAAATATCTATGGAACTCTCTATTTATTTTACTGTAGCTTAAATTTACATTTATATATACAATATATAATACCAACACAATAGATAGTGCTGAAAATACCTGTGAAATACAGCCGTAATCAAAATCGGAATTTCTCGTTGAAAGTTAAAAGTTATAACATATTTCTGTGGTTTCATTTGTTTAACTTTCTGTGAACATTGTATTGAGCTTCGACTGCGTATGTTATAGAGATTCTCACAAATGTAAAATCTAACGAAAAATGAGAATTACGAAAGTTCTGCCATTTTGTATATTTTCCGTTTGACTGTACAAAATCAGTGGCAGCAGACAGTGAAGTTTCTTATATTATATGCAACACACGACATTCACGCACGCATGTTCAATACAAATGAAACAGTATATTCCACATTATATGTATATACAGTGTTATATAATATATAAAGTTAACTATATACACTTGAAGTGGGTTATGCCCAAAATAAAGTTATACTTTGTGCCGCGCAAAAGTTTAGCTATTAACGCTTGGCGTTGTGAAAGTTTGGAGACAAACTTAAGTTCTTACTCTGTAAACTGTAACGACGTTATTTGGAAAATACCAAAAAGAGCATTTTGCATTGTTGTTGTTAAGTCATGAGGTCAGTGCTGCCGAAATGTTGGTGTTTGCTAAAGTAAATTTATAAAATAAATATTTTGTTTGTATCCGGTAAGCATATATGCAAATTGATTAGGAGAGTTTTTATGTTTTTTTTTTTAACTTTTAGGGGAAATAAAGATTAAATACAAATTGTAGAAAAAAGGATTTTGTTTGTAAGATAACACATTAAAAAATAAATAAAATATTTTGGAAAAAAATGTATTGATCTAACAAATACAGATATGTATATGTTTTTGAAAACAAGCTTTGAACAAAATGAAGTCATTAAAACATGGAGGTCCTGTGGCGATTTTGCGAAAAGTTTAAAGCGCAAACATTCACGGTCTTATATAATACCTGACACAATTCACTCCAACCGTAAAAAGGTTTAAATTGATGACGACAAGAAATAAAAACGTGTCTAATTATCTTTCTGCAATGATAATCAACGAACAAGGTTGGCCAAAAGAAGTCATCCGATGTTGTTTGGCTCTAATTTGTTTTCTAAATAAAAAACTTCGATTCCGTTTTTTTATTATGTTGATTATGATTATGTTCAAATGGGCGCCGTCATAATTGATTGCCATACGGGTTCGTTTTATGTAATTTTTCATCACTTCAGCGAGAACTTCGGGCAACAGATTCTCGCACTCGTGTCGAATGTTGTCCTTGAGGGCTTCCAGGGTTTCGGGCTTGTTCACGTAAACACGGGACTTCAAAAAACCCCACAATAAAAGTCTGAAACAGTTAAATCGGGCACTGTGCTAATTGCCAAAAAAGAAATGGCCCGATGACTCCTCCAGCGTGAACAGCGCACCATGCAGTCACTGCAGCAGGTGTAATGGCTACTAGTGCATCAGTCGTGGATCGGTGCTCCAGAAGCGATAGTTTTGCCTGTTCATGTACCCGCTGAGGTGGAAATGAGCCTCATCGCTCATTATGATTTTGGTCGAAAATCAAAAGCAGGATTAATCAAAAATCTAAGACTGAAGGACGATGGAGCGATGAGCAACGAGAACTTCACCAAAATATTAAATAGAGCGATACTGTTTTTTTATAATATTTAGCCTTTTGTATTATTGAATCCCATCCACTTGAGAATAAGCCCAAAATAATCATCTGTGATTACATTTATTTGTTGCAAAACTCTCTAAAAGCCATATCATTCCCAGCCTCAGTATTTTTTAATCATCAAAACTGATAATAGGTACAATAGTAAACAATATAATTTTAAAAATACGTATTATTTTGGCAAAATCCATCCATACAAATTGGCAATAATAGATTTTTTTGTAAAACATTTACAATTCACAGCCACACCTATTAATTAATTAATGTTTGGAGGCTCTGCCCTCTTGATTTTTAATATTTATATTTAACAGATTTTTATTATAATTTATAATTTAATTAATTATTTAGACTTGTTGTCGCTTGGAAGAAGAACAGAGACTGATTTAATATAGACTGTGCATTGATATTTATAGGTAAAGCTCAAGTATACTTTGATTTATAAATATAAATGCACAGTATTTTACAGAAATACAAAAATACAAAGACTGCTTATTTTTGATTATGGAATATTAACATACAGTGTTTAGTCCAACTAGCCAGCCGCCACAGTACTCCCCTTCTAGTGATCGCGGAAGCGAACACGAATCTGTCTGCCCGATTTTGTTGTATACATC
>JANSTU010015020.1:0-14593 GCA_027564075.1 Bolitophila hybrida | reverse complement strand
GGAGTAGCACAGCATAAACAGCACATTAGCATGACCTGACCACTCGTGTGAACCCGTAATGGTCAATGAATCCGGTGAACGGCATCGCACACTGGCCCTATGTCCCACAAGGGATTACAGGATCCAATGAGATGATTCATCGTTGCTATTATATTATCGCTTAAAGAACCAAGCCAGCCAGCAACAAATGGGAAATCTACCGTCCGCATGAATAACACTAAACCGACCGTTTCTACACTCGGGCGTAGATTTTGCAGGTCCCATTAACCTTGGAAACCAAAGGACGTGGACACAAAAAATTAAAAATTATTTATTTGTTTCGCCACTAAAGCTGTTCATCTTGAAACTGTTAGCGACTTGACCACAGACTGATTTGTGGGGGCTTTTCGAAGATTTACGGCGAGGAGAGGGAGGATTTCAGACATCTATTCCGATAACGGAACAAACTTTGTTGGAGCGTCTCGTGTCCTTCAAAAAATGTATCGAGGTAGCTGCAAGGAAATCGAAGAGGAAATGGTGAGAACGATGAGTGATGCATTTTAACCCTCCGGGATCACCACACTTCGGTGGCTTATGGAAAGCCGGCGTAAAATCTGCCAAATATCATCTCAAACGTGTGATCGGAATTTTAACACCGACATACGAAGAATTTTCGACCGCGTTAGCACAAATAGAGAGCTATATGAACTCCAGACCACTATGCTCAATGACGTCAGACCCTATGGATTTAGCGTACTTAAACTCAGGCAATCTGTTCCTCAATAACCGATTTATATTGTAAGGAATTTGTTAACACAATGTCACGACGAATTCAAGCCGTTATCACGCAAAAAGGTGATGTGACACATTGGTAAATCCAAATAAATTTTATTTAGAAAAAATACTATGTTTTCTTTTTTTCTGCATTTTGATAACCCACGGATTAACAAAAATATTTTTATTCTTCGAACTTTAAAATAATGATGTCAAATTATGTTTATAAATATCTGCATCATTATATTTAAAAAATATTATATGTATTAAAATCGCGATATAACACTGAAATTTTGGGTGAACGAACACCCATAATTTAGGGTAGTATTACGAAGTTGTGTATTTTGCCAATAACTGACAACAACGTACACAATTAGGTATAGAGTATTGTATTTCTTAATTTCGCATTTGTGAATAACTACACCACAGGGCAGGATCAAGTCCCTGTAACACCTATTGTTTCAGATACCCCGCACCATTCAATGAAGGGGTCACAATCATTTCATATACTACAACCCGAACACACTCAGCACGAAGCATTTGCAGTGGATCCTAGGCGTAATTGTTATCAAGGGGCAAACCTGCCCCAACCCACAATAAGATATGTACTCATGAATTTCAATTTATACTGTCTTAACATTTGCTCCTTATATTAGATTCCAAAAATCAACAATCCGATATCCGTAAAATACAGTCCACTCTCTGAAACAACCCACTGGCCGAAATATGTATAAAGTCTATAAAAATAATTTTAAATTATTTAATTATATTTATTAAATTAAACATTAAAAAATTGCATTGTAGCATATTATTACAATATTATTATTATTTTGTAATATACCACACAAATCTTCCATGAGATTATACAGATGTAGATTGTTTGTGTGTGTATTCATTCCGAGTTCTATGTTACGCGTAGGGTGAGTTGGATGGTAAGTCAACTTACATGAAAGATTTGTTTTAAACTCCGTTCGGTATGTTATTGTGTTCGATAATTCGCGAAATAATAATGCTAGTCACCGATAAAAATATTAAAATTATTGTGTTTTGTTTTATTCAAGAGATATAACGTTTGCTACAAGGCCATATATATTACCTTATACAATGTGTAGCATACAGAAAATTAATTTTATATATAAAAAGTAAAGCTGAACTACTTAAAACTAATAAAAACATTTTAAATAACAGTGGGAAAAGGAGGAAAGAAAAAGATTAGAGATTTATATAAATTCTTTTGTGGTATGTGTTTCGAATTGAACACATGATTCATGTAGAACATACAAAAGAGAAGAAAAAAAATGCTTAGTTGTCACAAAAGTAAAAGAACACGTCTACTATGTTAATAATACTACATGTTAATAATAAAAAATATAAAAAACAGTGATTTTAGAAAAATATCTTTTTTTTCTAAACCATGGTACATTTAATCGGTAATGCAGTCATATATGCCAACATAAAATCGATGACAACATTCGAGCAGTTTGACACATCGCCGAATTTGCAGCGATTCACCGTGAGTGTCATCCAATTCTCATCAAAATATAGAGTGTCGCAATCAGAACAAGTTAATCTTTACTCGGCAAATATCTCCTGAATCGCCTAAGTCCCGTTTAGACAATTGCCGACCGGGTAAATATATATAATCCTGAAATCATTGCATGAAACATATAATTCAAACGTATTCGCAAGTCGATCATCGTAAAACTGCTGTATTGATTTTTCGTTAGCCGTGCTGCGTATTGTATAACTTAAGGCGTATTTTGTGAAAACAGGAGTTTTATCGATCTTCACAATGAGTGTGGTAAGTGTGTGTAAAGAAACGAAAACAATTATGAAAATAGGATATCTTGATAATATTTCATTTTTTTTCGGTAATTTTCAGCGGATGAAAGCGAATAAATGTCCTTCGGACGAATTGTCCTTGACCAACAAGGCAATCGTTAACGACAAGGATTTTTCAGCTGATATCAAGTGCGTACATTATTACTTTTTAGTTTTTTTAATTTTTATTAAACCGACTAATTCTCTGCTCAGGTATATTGAGGTGTCCACTGGTCCGGGTCAGCATTATGTTTTTGCTATCGAACGCTCAAATTTATTGCCATCGTACACTGTTGGATTTTCGATGGTTCAAAGAAAGTGGGCCACACTGTCCGTCAATCAAGACATCGACATAAAACCATACCAATTCAATCCTCAGAGTCCTAATGAGTGTCTGGTTAATGTCACGCTGACAGTTGATTTTATGGTCAAAAAGACGTAAATAGTACATAATTTTATTGAGCTTCTAAAAAATAATTTTTAAATTTAAATAGTGTATATACTGAGCCTTATGACACCGATGTCATGGCTAAAGATTTTCTCATGCAATTTTCCGGACTAGCCATCACGGACGGTCAGTCGCTTGTTTTTAGTTTCCAAGACAAAAAAATGTTGGGACTTCAGGTGAAATCAATGGAAGCTATCGATCCAGCTATGGCAATGCAGGAGAAGCAAATGGAACCGAAGAAAACGAACTTCGGACGCTTGTCCGGTAACACAACCGTGTGCTTTGAGAAAGCGGAAAACTCTACTATTAATTTGGTTGGCAAAGCCAAGGGGTATATATAATTTTATTATCATGTTTTATGGGCATTGAATAATGTGATATGGGTTTTGCAGAAAAATCGTTCGACAATCGATCATCAATCCCGATTGGGACTTTGGAAAAATGGGCATTGGTGGTCTGGACAAAGAGTTCAATGCAATTTTCCGACGTGCATTCGCGTCTCGTGTATTTCCACCAGAACTCGTCGAACAGCTTGGCTGCAAGCACGTTAAAGGTATTCTCTTGTTTGGACCACCAGGAACAGGTAAGACACTGATGGCCCGACAAATCGGAACGATGTTGAACTCCCGTGAACCGAAGATCGTGAACGGTCCACAGATTCTGGACAAGTATGTGGGTGAGTCCGAGGCAAACGTTCGACGTTTGTTTGCTGATGCTGAAGAAGAGGAAAAGCGTTTGGGACCGAACAGTGGGCTGCATATCATTATATTTGACGAGATCGATGCTATATGCAAAGCTCGTGGCTCAGTGGCCGGAAACAGTGGTGTCCACGATACTGTGGTCAATCAGCTACTTGCCAAAATCGATGGTGTGGAACAATTAAATAATATTCTTGTTATTGGTATGACCAATCGAAGGGACATGATCGATGAGGCTCTAATGCGTCCAGGTCGTTTGGAGGTACAGATGGAGATTGGTTTGCCCAACGAAGAGGGTCGTCTGCAAATCATGAACATTCACACCAAGCGTATGCGAGAGTTCAACAAAATCAATCCCGATGTTGATAATAAGGAAATTGCTACATTAACTAAGAATTTCAGCGGTGCTGAACTCGAGGGTCTTGTGCGTGCCGCACAGTCAACTGCCATGAATCGCCTGATCAAGGCTGCTTCGAAGGTAGAAGTAGATTCTGATGCCATGGAGAAATTACTTGTAAACCGTCAGGATTTCTTGCATGCTCTTGAGAACGATATTAAACCGGCCTTTGGAACGGCTGCCGAAGCATTGGAAACGTATCTATCCAGAGGTATTGTAAACTGGGGCACCCCGGTGTCCAGTCTCATCGAAGACGGCACGTTGTACACACAACAGGCACGTGCACCTGAGGGCTCTGGTCTGGTCTCGATTCTTCTTGAAGGACCACCGAACTCTGGAAAAACTGCATTGGCTGCAAAATTGGCACTTATGTCAGATTTCCCGTTCGTCAAGATCTGCTCACCCGACGATATGGTCGGCTTCACTGAATCTGCCAAATGTCTACACATCCGAAAGATTTTCGACGATGCCTATCGTTCAACGCTCAGTTGTATTGTAGTTGATAATGTGGAGCGTTTGTTGGATTACGGTCCAATTGGACCGCGTTACTCTAACTTGACGCTGCAGGCATTATTGGTGCTGCTCAAGAAGCAGCCGCCTAAGGGTCGCAAGCTGTTAATCTTCTGTACCAGTAGCCGACGGTGAGTATATTTGATTTAATCAGTTTCTTTTTGTAATTCTTATGGTTAACTGTTATTTACAGACAAGTCATGGAGGACATGGAAATGCTATCAGCATTTACTTCTGTTTTGCACGTTCCAAATTTATCACTTCCCGAACATGTTTTGGCCGTTCTCGAAGAGTACGACATTTTCTCGAAGCAGGAACTGAACACTCTTGCCAAGAAGATGCACGGACAAAAGTATGTTTACCATAATACATGTTTCAAACTGGAATAATCACTAACTCTTGTATTTTTTTTCAGGATCTTTGTTGGTATCAAAAAACTGCAAGGTCTCATCGATATGGCACGTCAGACAGAGCAGCAGTACCGTGTAATCAAGTTCTTGTCCAAGCTCGAAGAAGAGGGTGGTCTGGACGCAGGTACAACGGTACACCAGTAACTAGGCAACAATTAGCAATTTCATTTGTGTGTTGTTCTGTTTAACGACATTTTCTGAATAATCGCCCAAACACCTAAAACTATTATTTATTAAATTCATTCGATAACAGAAGAGAGCTATTTATATAGATTAAAGAGTGTGCATGCGTGTGTTTGTGTGCGTTCTCGGTGTGATTTATTAAAGAGAACTAACTGAACTTATACTCAGCAGACGGAGTTAACAGCTGCCGAGCAACGCACGATTTGTAAATTGTTAATTGTTTTAAAAATATTAAATATTCAGGTGCAAGGGGCGGCCATCGAGCACCTCTTAAGCCGCACACAACGATTCGATTATTATCAAAAGTCATGCTCTTCGGACCGTGGCACAAAAAGAAAACACGTCTCTTACATGCCATTTCAACTGGAAAATAATACTACAAAATTAAAATATTTAACAACAAACAAAAAATCATCAAATTTGCGAAACGCAAATGAACTGTGTTAAACAAAAAAAAACGCAGTTATACAATTAAAATAAAATGAAATTCATCAATTATAAAATAATAAATATAAATATATAATTATTCAGATCAAATTCTTGCTGAAAATATCCATACAAAGAAGGGTACTTGTAATAAACAGAAGTACCTCTAATGTTATAAACGAAAAAAAGTATAATTAGTCAACTAAACTATTTCTATTCCATTCTAAGTGTGTCCTCTTACTTGTATTATAAAATATTATATATATCCTGTACCTAGATTATTTTATTGTAACCCAATTCTTGTTGTTGTTTAAACAGGTATTATAAGAGATTATAGCGAAATAGCCTGCGTAGATAATTTGTTGTGTTTTTAATATTTATTTTATGTTTAAGTGCACCTAATATTCATGCATGAAATTAGACTGCACGGGGTTCATAAAAAAATCAATTCATTTTAACGATTTAGTTAATTTAATCAAATTTAAACACTTACAAAATATATAATATACAAATATAACAAAGTGATGCTATTTAAATATTGTTGTTGTTTTTTTTTAATATTACACCAGTCTAATTTTTAAAACATCCAAACGGGTTATCATCATATTGCGAATAATATTATAATTACAATTTGCTCTTGGGCTTCTCTCCAGAACGACTGAGAAGAGCGTGCATTTCGTCGAGGGCATCACGCAGACTCTGGGCCATTTTCAATGCAGATGTCTCACTGCAAGTATTAAACGAAGATACACCGAACAGCATGTCATTGGCTCTAGGATTATAGCAGACACCATATCCATTCTCAACAACCGGTCCAAAGCACATAAATATCTTGTTATTGGACGCCACCTAAAAAAAGATATCGAAATTATAAACGGAATATAACATTTACAGCCATTTTATGTACCTGACTAGATGTAATACGAAAGTGTGTGCTTCTTGTAAAGGCTACATCCTTGTAGAAAACGGGAACTTCAATTTTATTCTCGCCACCGATTAATTTTAGACCTAACAAATGACGATCGACGCCCTGCCCGGACATTGCCATTGTTGTGTAGTCTTTGTGACCTTGGACGGCTGCCCTCAGTTTAGCCACCTTATCAGAGTCACTGACCGATTTGTCACACATGGCCTGAGCAAAATCAATGGACTCGCAGGAACACGACCGAATCGTTTCTGTACGACCATGTATAAACATACGTTGCTGGGCAGTCTCGTAATGGGCAGCCGGCTCTCCATGTAATCTATTAGTATTATATGATTGTTTTATAAAATATTTTATTATATATTTTAAACTTACTTGTAAAAGGCATACTGTAACGCCATCTGCAAATAACTGTCCGGGCTCATCTTTTGAGATTTTATAAATTCCTTGCCATAGCGGGTATGGTGTACAACGTCCAGGTCCAAACTGGACGATAGTCTATATAAAAAAAAAAAAAATATTACAATGGATGCTTTAAGTTTTAATGTTACCTACTTGTCACAGTATGCTGAAGCCTTTTTGATATCCTGCAATGTTTCGGTAGACAGATTGAATTGCAGTTTCTCGCTTTTATTGTACGCACCCGTCTGCGTTTCTGTCTTGATAGCTTCGTTCATGTTTCTATAATTGTTATTAAAATATAAAAATTCTAGTAAAACTACTAATCTAGAAATACTTACACATTATTTAAAATAAAATCTGTCAAAATCGCAATTGGCTGACCTTCGGCTGGTGAATGCTCATAGGTCATACCATTCAGACCATTCTCATTGATTACAAACTGTACGGTCTTGTCAAACCAACGGTTACCAGAGTTCTGACAAGTACCACCTCCATGAATCAGTTGTAGACCAGCCTCGCTTAGAACACCATTACGAACAGGTACCGATTTATCTAGACACACCAGAAACAACGACTTTGAAATGCAATCCACCGATGCTTTGTTTACGGGATCTATAAATGATAAAATGTTCTTTATTTATCTGACAAAAATATTGTTGCCTAAAATGTGTGTACCTTTAACTAATCTAGCGTAAGCCTCAGCTAGTGTGTCACGGTGTTCCGTAGTCAGGATACCAACCGGTACATCATCGGTGACAGTTTTAGAGACCACTAAGAGTAACTGGTTCAGAATTTCTCCCTCACTCAGTGGCGTATTGTTGTTTGTGTACACTGGAACTTTATAGAACTGAAAGAGCAAACAAAATTAATACGAGCTAGTAGATTTCATTTCAGACGCACTACTCACCCCATTTCTATATGCCACCACGATATGCTTTGACTTAGGATTGTACTCAACTCGGTCACATTCAGGTGCCGGAATACGACATGTGCCCAGCACCTTACCATATTGCGCCATATCAAGTAAATTCTTACCGGCGCGATCTTGTGGTATATGATTTAGATCAACATTGTGTTTAAACTTCAGTGAGGCCACAATTAGTTTAGCCGCATAGGTTAGCCACTGGTAATCGTTATCAAAGTATCGTGTCGTGAAAACAAGTCCAGGATTTGAGTTAATCACAACGGAACTGCGGTAGCTAAGGTATGCCACTTTAATCCACCAATCGGCTAACCAATTGTCGGTTTTTGCGGCCTTTTGCTGCAGTAATTTGTGCAATTTTAGTCCAGAGCCGCTTGTGAACTCTTTGACTATATTCTCGGTGTTGGAGTACTCTTCAGGGGTGACCAACGGTCGAATAGATCGAAGGAACCGTTGCATAGTATCATCGAGATTGGGTAATGGAAACTGTGGGAGATTATTAGGATTTACAGATGATGCAGTGAGAGCTCTGGTCACTGGGGGCTGACTGGAGAACGACAGCTGGTTGGCTACAATAAATCGAGGAGCCATTTTCTAGAATCAAATAATGAACAATCATAATTTTTAGTTTTTTAACTTATATTATATTAGCTATATTTAAAACACACGCATAAAAACTCTCTCTACTCACCGCCTGTGTGCAGGTGGTTCTTAATGCCAGTCGTAGCATTTTTGAGACGTTCTCTTGATTTTCTTCAGAAATAGAACTGCATTTAAAATGAAAACAAATACAAACAGGTGAATTAAAAGTTATTAGCACAAAAAGGGTTAATAAGTGCCTCGTCACCTGATATAAGCATTCACCATAATCAGAATATTACAAACTTTTCCTAATCAACAGTCGAATTAACACACGCACAATATTCAATTCAATCCGTTTAGTCCGACGATGTCGACGTGTTTAAACCGAGGTAAAAAGTAAGAGTGATATGAATGTAAGACGAAAACACAACACCTATAGGTGATCAAGTAACACACATGCATATACCCTCAAAAATACTAGTTTGTTGAAATAATATTTTAATTCGAATGTATAGCGGTTGTGTTGAAGAAAAGGTCAAGGGAAAATGTTCGTTTCTCTGAATCATAGCAATTTAATGATAATGACTACTACCCTATTTCATTATGTTAGCAATATTATACGTATTCTGGATACAACTTGTTGACCTTTGGATTATGCTGTTTTTAATTATATATAATTTATTTTTTTATAAAAAAGCCATTTATATAGTAAATTATTAAAATATAAATTACCTGGTAAAATCAGAGTTAAAATTCAGATTTAATAAACAAACTATATTTTTGTAAAATATATATTTTATCGAAATTAAATTATGTAAACACAGAAGGAAACAAAAATAATGACAACTTGATTTGTATTTGTTATATACTTGATTTGTGAGGGATTTACAATGCTTGTAAATTTTTATTTATCGATGTTTTAATTTCACATATTTTAAAATAAAAATATTTTTTTTTTTATCAACAATCCATCTTATTCTTTCAAAGTTCGCATTAAGGAAGATCGACAAAGAAAACTATTTTTTAATTATTTATCATATGAGTTAATATAAAAATAGACTAGAAAGATGTGGTCCACCATTCTTCTTTTTTTACCCGGGTTTGTTACCGTCTTTGGCAGATAAAAATATTTGTGGTACTACTCTCTAGAGGTTCAGAAGGTAGAGCAGCAGATGACGATCCTTTCCTTCTCGAGAATCCAGAAGGTCCAGCAGCAGATTACGTTTCCGGCATTGCTGAATTTCCTGCGACTCCACAGAAGGTCCAGTAGCAAATTACGTTTCAGACACGATTATAGTTCCTGTGACTTTAAAAAGGTCCAGATGATGTTTCAGGTGCTGTTGAAATTCCTGAGACTGTATAAGATCCAGCAGAAATGTCATTTTTATTACTGATGAAGTTCTGCTTGCTCACTGCTATGTTTTTTAAACTCTAAAAGGATCATAAGCAGATGACATTTCTGCAAATTTTGAATTTTTGTGCAGAAGGTCCAACAGAAGATGACGTTATTGCCACTGCTTTAACCCCGGCATTAACACATACAACAAATTCCCGAATATCAAATGTCTGTCAGTAAAACTGCACATCGTCCCCGGTTTTATACAAATATACATTTTTACAGTCACTATTTTTAATATAATTTTTTGTCTTTTTTTAAATTATTTAATTAAAAAGTAATTTTAGAAATAGGCTATTAATAGCGATGACGTAGAAGTCCAGGTTACTGGATCATCATAACACAGGGGCCGTGAATTATAATCCAGGGTAGCGATTCTATGCATATTTTAGATACGCTAGCGTGTCATATGAAGCAACTATTTTTGAACGCTCTTCCTATGTAATGTGCACAGAATCGCTACCCACCAGGTATACACAAATGAAAACTTTCATCCAGTACTCAAACAGCACATTAGCCGGGAATCTTATCTGGGATAATACAAAAATAAAAATAACGTTCAGCATAGTTGTTATCATAAAAAAGTGCGGCACCTCAACCCGCAATCACAATGGCAACACTAAAAAAGTTATAAATAAAATGGATTAACTTTTGACGTTTGACAGCGCGTCTCTTAGATTTGTTCGTCAAAAAAATGGACAATATCTATTATTCCTTCGCAAAAATATGCAGAGTATGCGAGAATAACAAAGAATTAATCAACCTGGTCCTCGATCGACATAAAAACATTGTGAAAAAACTCCGAGCCTGCGCGGACATCGCGGTAAGTACACAATTCAGTCTTCTTTCGCAATCCGATAGTGAGGTTAGATTTGTTTATGTTGTTTATGTTTTCTGTTTTGATTTTTAGTTTGATGCCAATGATGAACTGCCCAAATATCTGTGCAAACGATGCTCCGAGTGTTTGGAATCATCGTACAAGTTCAAGATTCAGTGTGAGTATACAGATCAGAAGATTCGCGATGCATTGCATATGATAGATGTAAAACAGAGCGTCAAGCAAGAATCGGAACTGGAGCTATTAGATGGCGATACAAATTCTCAAAATAAATTACCAGAGGAAGCTTTACAACAGATAATTGAAGTACTACATGAAAGCATTAATGTGGATGGAAACGAAGAGCAAGGACATGAACCAGAACAAGATCCAGAAGAAAATGTTAGTAGTGAAGAAACACCAATCATTGTGGAATTTAATGGTGTTTGTTTCGATGATTACTCAAATGTTGAACACCTCATTGATATCGACGAAGAAGAGATGGCAAACGATACTGCTCAGTTCACAGAGGACGCTGTGACTGTGCAAGCCGAGGAACAATTGGAAGATGAACATCTGAAAACGACTCAAGTATGCGAAGTGCAGTTTATAGATAATTCCGAGCAGAGTGTAACATCTGAAAATCCAGAAGAACTACAGGATTTTCAAAGTGAATTCGATGGCGCTGAACTGATATACGAGGAAGAATTTACTCCAAGAGAGCAGTGCGATCAGGAGGAAGGCGATATTGTGACGGAATTTTCAGAGTATACAGAATCCCTAACAAGTCCCAAAGAATTTAAGAAACGCTTCGTGTGTGACACATGTGGAGAGAACTTTGTAAATTTTGTCGAATTCAATAAACACAAAAAAACACACGGCAAACAACGGTATCAGTGTCCGACATGTGATCGCTGGTTCTCCAAGCGCTATCACATGAAGAATCACCAACTTGTGCACCAGACCGATATACGTTTCGATTGCGAAAAATGTCCGAAGACGTACACAAACCAAGGTAACTTGGACAGGCACGTTCGTGTATTTCATAATGGTGAAAAAGCACACGTTTGCGACAAATGCGGCAAAGGATTCTCGCAATCTACTATTTTGAAAACGCACTATGCTGTACATATGGTGGAACGTAATTTTGAATGTGACATTTGTGCGAAAAGGTACAAAACACAGGATTACTTGAACCTACATCGAGAACGTCACCTGCCGATTGAGCAACGTACCAAAAAAAACTATTCCAGCAAGAAATACACTCCGACAAAAAAGATTTGCATTTGTGCATATTGTGGAAAGAAATCAAATAGCATAGCACTGCACCAGAGTCACACACGTACACACACCGGCGAGAAACCCTACGAATGTCCAGTGTGTCAGAGAAAATTTTCATTCCAGCAGAGTCTTAAATCACACGTTCTTTTGCATACCGGGGAGAAACCGTATAAATGTGAAATATGTGGATTGACTTTCCGACAAATTGGTCACCTTAAGGGACATAAACTAGTGCATAGTGGTCAGAAATTACACAAGTGTCTCATTTGTTTCAAGTCCTTTGCTCTCAAAGGTAACCTAACTGTACACGAGCGACTGCATTCTGGTGAAACACCTTACCATTGTGATGTATGCCCAAAGATGTTTACCGACTCAAATGGATTGAAGCGTCACCGGCAAGTCCATGTACGGCATGAAATCCGTATCGCTGAACGTCCGCCAAAAATTGAATTTGATTTAGATGTCGATGATCAATTTAGTCACACGTCTGAAATAACCGATATGGGCGAAGGTGTCGAAGATCTCGAGAAAAACACAAAAACATCATCTGAACATATTATAATCGATGCGTCCGGGCGACAATATGCCATCGTCTCGACCGTTTAATTTCTAGTTATTATTATGAACTTTCTTATTTAAACATATTGTTATTATGTATTTTAATAAATAAACAATAAACAAAAAAATATTATTTATAATAAGTATTTTAGTGGTTTTCGCGTTGGACCAGCAGATAGTTCTGGATACAATCGATTGAACTCATACTTCATAGTTGGCACCCAGTCACCAGTTCCGTTCGATAGAATTGTATTAACACGTGCAGTCAAACTATTCTGTTCCAATCTGGCTTCGATCAAACGATTGTTATTCATATGCTCAATAATATCGATCGATTTCTTGGGACATATGCTTAGCGTTGTCATTATGGATGAGTCAAAACCTAGTGCCAGTGCACCGCACAGTATGGTATCAGCTCCCAAGAATACACTGCGACCAGACTTCAAACAAGCGGCACCCTGCTCCAAATCGCCAGATGTATATTTCAAACCGACAAAATTCGGAACAGTCATTTCGGCAAGGTTCAGGAATCGTGGCATATTTACTACAAAATTAAAATTATTATAAAATAAAAAATAATATAAAATAAATAACATACGAATCACTCCGGTCATCGCAGGAATATGGTAGTACAGAAGTGGTATACTCGGGCAGAATTTCGACAATTCTAGAAAATATTGCACCAATTCCTGCTCGGTTTTCGGTTTAAAGTACAGTTCTGGAAGACACAATATGGAGTCCACCTTTAGCTTTTCTGCGTGCTTAGCCTGTATTATGAAATAAATAAAAAAAAAACATATTTTTAAGACTGATAATAATTATAATAACTTTTATTTATTGGCACATCAACACTCTTGGGTTATTTTGTTATATCTTTTAAATGTTTATCCAAAAATGTAGAACATTATTTATTTTCTTATCAGAGCAACAAATGTAATATAATGTGCTGTTTTGGAAAAAACCGTTTGAAAATGCTTCTCTGACTTGGACGACGTGGACTTTATTTTGTTCATATATCCGATAAATAATATCGACTAATATAATAATTTAGAATACAGTTAAGTATGTGTGGGTGTTCTATTCTAAGAGCGCGATCCGCTAATGTCGGTCGGAACAACAATTTATACGCATCGACCGATTGTTATAAAGCTGGTTAATTCCTATTTAATTTCAGCGTGGATTGTTTATATATTATGTTATTAATCGGTTTTGTCCAGTTGAGTTTTCTGTCAAAATCTAGTCCGAGGAATTTGGTATATTGGAATTTAATTTTTAGACTTTAGTGAGGATCGAAAGGGATTTTGTATTTTCAGTAGAAATGGACAACTTTGCGGTAGAAAAGATAAATATGGTTGTTCTGGACCATTTTTCTAGCTTAATGGTTTGCTGCCTATTTTAACAAATATTTCGTTGTGGTTTTTATATTACAACAAATAGATGACCGAACAAGTGTCCTTGCGAGGTTTATTATCCATGACACTGTTTAATGGCGATATTAGCTATATATATATGATGATAACTGTGAATAAGAATACAAATAAATTTGTTGCCAGCATACGCTTAAGTCTAGTTTAAGTGCTATTTTTAGACCTGTATATACGGCACTTTAGCAAGTATTTTGTACTTTTCTATACTTTTGCTGGTATGCGGTCCAAAGGTTAAGTTTTCGTCAAGCACAATACCGAGATAAGTGGCTGATTTCGACCAAATAATGTGTAGGTAAAGAAAGGTGAGCGTATGTGACAATCTGTTTTAGCTCTTCTTCGAAATGGGAAGAATGCTACTTGCGTTTTTGCTCCGTTTAGTTTAATGTTCCACTTCTCTATCTTCTGTAAACCAACCATTGCTTTGGATTTTTTCCGCTGATGGCGAGTTTTGGAGTTGGACTGTCTGCCGTATAGATGTTAGAGAGCATGGACTTAAAACTGAGCCTCGATGAACTCCAGTGACAGTGTTTGAGCTTCTCCCAGCTCTCGTTCGACTGTGAGCCTCCACGTCGTTTTCGGTCTACCTCTGCTACGACTTCCTTGCGGGTTCCATTGCAGCGCTTGAGCTGCAATGTTG
>JANSTU010015009.1:0-14594 GCA_027564075.1 Bolitophila hybrida | reverse complement strand
TCAATTTGGTGCACCCATAACACGTCTATATTGTTGCTACGTGTAGGGTGCCCAATACTAAATGTCTAAGGTAGTATATATATGAGTGTTTATTGAATATCAATAATTAAAAAAAAATGGTTTTATTTATTTGATTCTAATGTACTTCAGGCATTCTAAAATAAATCAAAATAAAATTATTAGTGTGTTCTAATAATTTAACATATTAAATAAATAATTAAACTAATTGTCAAAAACAGGTTCACTATTTGGAGGTGACAGAAATATCGTCATATTGACTTAACTATTACTTCTAGAACCAACACTTATTAAATAAAAAATACTTTCCATTATCATATTATCAACATAAAGTAAAAACTATTAATTATGTTTCTTCAAAAATTATTTGAGTGTTTGTCTAGATATGATATGTTTTGATGTAAAATAACAATTAACAAACTCAGTCTTGCTTCTTATTTATTTAGATTACTATATAAGTTATTCATAATGGTTGTTTTCCTTAAAAAAGGTGTATTTCAAAGAGTAGTAGGTACTATTTATTTTTAAGGTTTGTTCTCCTAAAGCCAAATTCAAAAATGTATCGGCTAATGATTACCTATAACCATAATGCATTATTTTATATAAGTATGAGATTGAAATAAAAATTGGGTTTGGGTAATCGCCACGTTTGTCTACCAAGCTTAAAAACAAATTTGGCGATTTTGATTTTGAGGATTTGCATTTTAGGAATTTTGTTACTAGGGGATTTTGAGTAGTATATACTTATTTTATAGTATAGCGATAGGTTTTCAGAACGTTGGCATTGCTATATAAATTAAATGTCGATTTCGACTAAAGTGGAGATTGTTCTTTGGTTTATTTGCAAATTTCTAAAATGGCGTTATAAAATGGGGATTTATTAAAGCTTGAACGCCGAGAGCAACTGACAAAAAACAAATCATGGAGGAAGGAAATGAACAACTTAATAGCGTACAATTAAATTTTAAGAAACTGTTTTTTTCATATTTTTCGATCTTTAAAGGGCTCCAAAAATAAATCTGAAGTATCTGAATTTAGGTTTAGTTTCCAATAACATGTATCAATAAAAAAACATATCAATTCGCGTTTTTTAAATTTGGTTCACGATTATTTCGAGTTATTATTTTCTTTTCCGAACTCTAGCCGCATGAATATTCTTGTGCTAGATGCACATTTTTTACTTAATTTGGATATAAACAATTTTTTTTGTCGAGTTTCATGAGAACCCAATGGGAATGATGTTATTCAAAGCTCGTCATTACGATGTTAAAAATGAGCTAAGCCAAAGTGTGTATTAAGAGAAAATATAAAAGCAAAAA
Organism: Bolitophila hybrida; assembly: GCA_027564075.1. NCBI lineage: Eukaryota > Metazoa > Arthropoda > Insecta > Diptera > Mycetophilidae > Bolitophila > Bolitophila hybrida. The sequence continues at coordinate 13,257 of JANSTU010015009.1, read as the reverse complement.
TATATATGTAGCATGCATTGATTCAATTCGTTCTTGACTATTCGAAAAGTTTGTGCGTAAGAAACCTAAGATCGAACATCCAGGACTAACTTTTGCGGCATTCGTAGGGTCAAAACCGCAAAGTACAAGTCGTTTTATTTTCTAAGAGAAGATAATAGAACTTTTATTTATGGTACCTGATTGTTGTTTTAAAATGTTTTGAAACATTTCTTGTTTCACCTATATTTTTAAGGTAATGTGTATACATCGCGATACTACATATCGCGGTATGGTACCTGTGTAAATTTTTAGGTACCTTAGGCCTGAAACAGAAGGTCTGTTGGAAGTCAGTTACAGGCCTAATGCAAACGAACAACGAAGGCAATCGTTATTGAAAGAAAAATAGTTTATCTCACCTTACGATTTACAAGAGCATACCGTCCACTCTGCTATGAGCTTCCTGAGTTACCATTCTTCAAAATTGGGCATTTGGAATTTTTATTTGAGAATGCGGATTTGGGTATATATATAACTTTATCCCAAATTCAAAACTTATGCTGCCATTATTAAAATTTAAGGATTTGTATTTTTTATGATATTAAAAAAACATCACTCTATGTTAAGTACGAAGTACGCATTGTCGTTCGAGTTATCATCGCAGGCATTACTACTATTTCGTCATTCGTCATTCGGTGTATTTGCAATAATAATTATTTTTATGATTTGATATTGATATTGATATGGACTGTTGTTATGAATTTATATGTAAATAATGTTGTAAATAATTTAATTTATAAAAAAGTTTTAAATTTTAGATTATGTTTGAAATTGTATTTCCAAATGAGTAATATAAAAAAACTATTTTACTAAAAAACTAAAAAACGAGTGCCAAAATGTTTCCATGTAAAAAAAAACAATAAATTATCTAGCTATAAGAATAATTAAAAGTTATAACATAATTTGATAAAAAAAAAACAATATTTTGTTTTGTTATTTATTTGGAATTTATTATTATTATTTATTGTACTCCAACACTAACAACACATCCCCGATGGTTAGGAGTCATATTTTACCTTTGAGCGTAATAAAATCATAGTGAATTACCGAAATTGTACAAAAGACAAAATTACAAATTCTTAGAAGATGTGACTATTTCATTAAACTAAAAAAGTCAGAGTTCTAAAACATAGAAACATACAAAAGAAATAAATACATACATGAGACACTGAGAATTTCGAATTTGTGTGAATGTGTTGCTGTAAGAAAGGCTTCAAAATTCTTTTGCGTAAAAGTCCACGAACTTTTTTTCGAAAATATATGAATGTCGTACATAATGTCCAAAAATCTTTGGCATATTTGAATCATTTTAAACGTAAATACCTACGACCAAAAGCCGTACGTATAGCAACACTGGTGCATACAATGTAAAAAAAAATAAAATAAAATATACAATTTTGCGAGAAAATCCTTTGTACAAATATACGATGGATGAAAAAAAGTCTATACATTGTCTTCGAACAAAACAAAACTTGATTTATATTTTGTTTGAACGAAAATCTCTTGTACGAATGTCTACATGATTTTCTAGTAATATCTCTTGCGAAAAAGTCCACCACACAAGATTCCATGTTCTCTGTGTTTATATCGCAATTTGAAAGTCAAAGATGAATCGGGGCCTGTGTCCGCGGGATGAAAGTCTCATCAATAAATAAAGTCCCAATGAGCTTCAAGTTTTTAGTTTTATTGATGGTTATTCTCATTGATAGTTCTATCTCTTGGATATAAAATAAAATTGTAAGCAAATATTTACACTCATTTATTAGCTTGTGAAATGTAAACGCGCTTACAATAAATTTAAATAACTGCAGATATTAGCAAGTATAAACCAAAAACCGAACATTTAATCTATCCGCGCAGCTAGCACATGCACACACACGCACTTGCTATTTAATTCGCAAATTAAATATTTTCTTCCAAGTCGTTTCCGCTTTCCACGCCTCTGAAACAGATACACACAGATAAATGTTCATATAATATACTTATATATACAATATATTTTAGTTATATGCATATATAATTAAATATAATATATAAAACAATTATGCAGGACCTATTCGGGAAAATTATATTAAATCAGAAACGTTTAAACATTCGCTTCATTCCGTTAAACACCATTAAATTAATATAACTATTAAAAGCACAGTTAGTGCATCCAAGTTCCCCAGAATGCTTTTGAGAGTATTATAATATATCATATAAAATATTGTATATAAATATGTGAATGTATGTGTGTGGGTGTTGATCTTTTGACAATTTAATACACTTGCACTTGCACGCGCGCCACTTTGCCTGGTGTTTAATCAGTGTGGTTGCGCTATAAGCTCGCGATGTGGTGCTCGGTTTAAGCTATTAAATTATACTAATCTTAATAAATGGGTCTTTATGGAACTTTGTTCTATTAACGATCTTTGTGTGTGCATGTATGTATACTGTATGGAATTGTGTACACATACATACATAGTATTGTGTTTGTAAGGAGAACAAGCGCGAACATGTAATTGTAGATATTTAATTACACACATATTCCAAAATTACTAAGGGGGCGAGCGTATATATAAAGTTATAGCTCCTAAACGTCGAACAAAAGAGCTGCGTCGTAAAAACGATAATATATGTAATTTTAGCTTTGTCCGGGCGAGCTGTATGATTTGCTGGATTTTGTTTTAATTTGAATTTGTTTTCGCAAAGCAGTTTACAGTTTAGAGTAAAAACAATAAAACAAAATTATCATATATATTTTACCCCAATCTCGTAAAATTGAAGAAAATTTTGTTTGAAATATCTAACTCTAAAATACACTTTTATGTCACCACTAAAACTATCTTGCTTTTAAGAAAATTTTTATAAGGAATTAATTTAGTTTTACCTTATCAAATTAATAATCACTTGACATGCGTGTGAGATCAAAATATAAGCAAAAATAACAAAAAGTCTAATTGTAATAATCGTGCCACTTAAATTTCTGGATATATTTTCGTGAAATTCTCGGGATTGGGATTTCTCGATTTGGAAATAATCTCAAGATTTCCTATCGGGAAAATTTCGTAACCTAACACTCTTTGTATGTATGTTAGAGCACTTCCAAAAATTCGCTTCGTTGAAAATCTAAGGAATATATTCATTATATTTTAAGTCATTCGGACGAAAACTCTGAAAGATATTGAGTAAAGAGTCACAACTCCTTTGCTTTGTCTTTGAACCTCTATCAGATCAAGTTTTATTTGCTATAAATTCAATATATAAAAAATACACTTTTGGCAGATTCACCCAAAACAATGATAAATGCTTCAACTAGCTTATTTGGAAAGTTGCTCCCAAAATAATAATCGGTAGCTCTAAAACGGTACACATTGCGGCAAATGTAGTTGTAAGCATTTATAATAAGGATGTTTTCTCAACATTATTTTATCAAATAGTTCCAATAGTTCTAATACGAATCATTATTAAGACCCCGTTATTAAGACACCTTAGAATAACGTAAACCTAAGTGGTCCTCTTCCAGCAGCTTTCAATATATTCATTGAAATAACCAGAAAATCAGTATGATCCCATTTCGTGACTCTTATTCAGACTAATGTAATTAAGACATAAAGACCCACTAATCTCCTTAGCAAAGTTAATTCGAAATGTACAGTTTGAAAATTATAAGAAGAGGCCTAGCAACAGCCTTAGCACATTTTCTTAACAATTTCGATAAATAAAATATATATTTTATTAATAATATATTAGAAATTAAAAAAATTACATATAACCAAAGTTGGTCTGGGGCTCCTCTGAAAATATTTTTTTCAAGATTTACTAAGATTTCATTATTAACCTCCTATATCATGGCGTGTCCGTGAAAATGCACACCACCATTGAATCCTAATATATATTTATGTTTACATCATGTGTATTTTTAAATAAATTACATATTAAATTCAAATAATATCACATTTCCGTTTAAATACTCATGCTTGAAATTTCCAAATGGAATGAACACATATTTTAAATTGATGTAGGGTTGCAGTTTTCAGAAGCAAAAAAATACATATGGTATTTTGTTTAATGAGAAATTATTGCCTATATTATATATGTATAAAAACCCGACAAAAATTAGTTTAAATATGATTGTATATGTTGTACTTTAATTATATTTTTAATGTTGAATAAATATGTATATACCAGTTGATGGTGGTCGATGTGATTCGGCCGGAGGACCCCAGGTGCACGGAGGCACACTATACTGTACGACTTGCATAACAGGATACCCGTGCATTGTTTCAGGTTATGGGAACACTCAATGCGCGCGAATGCGATTTATTATTTACTTTTATGTCATTTAATTTGTTCGCTGGTGTTTTATTTTCGGTACACGGCGGTTATTGTTGTTTATTACCGATGCTATGCAGCATATGTGTCACGAACTCGCGTCCTGGTGGCACTTTCATTTTACGCGGTTCTTTAGCGATGCGCGATGTCACACACATATAAATCACGTAGAACGCAGAAGATAAAATACGGTACGTCTTACACGCGAAAATATGTTGTGTTCAAAGGGAAAATGTGCGCGATAAAACAGACGGCCGCTTATTTGCACAAAACGGAAAATGTATTCGTTCAAACGAAAAGCTTGCACATGTTTCTATGCAATTTTGAACCTTTGCATATTTTACATTATCGTATACATATGTTTGTATGTTTGTCCATTTATATTTATTGTTTGTGTACACAGAAGAGAGTCAAATAAGATTGGTATTATATTCGTGAAGATTATTTATATACACGGTATAACTGAGCTCGAAATCCAATTCGAATTTTCCGCGATTGCGTATTTACGTTTGCATTTATACTGATCCTGTCGTGCACTCCCTACGTCTCTCTACTGCGTGTATATTTCGAGTAAAGTGTGTACGTGTGTGTGTAAAGAGGAAGAGTAGAAGGACGGGAGTTTCCACAGTGGGGTTTGGCTGACGGTGGTTGATGTCAGCACGAAGCGCGCGTTGAAAAAGTTTTTGATTTATTCGTCGAAATGTTATTTGTTTGTTTATCAACGTTGGTGCGAACTATATATACAATGCGTGAGAGTATATATGTATGTTTTACATTTGGAAACAAAATGCAATGCCAAAGGTTTTCCGAATTTTGTAAAATTGAATCTCTGTGATTTGTTGCAAATCTCGTTTATGTGTCAACGCAGCTGATTTATCACATCGGGTGGTTTTCATTGTTGACAAACATTTTTAAATCGAAACGATGCTCGTCAGAGTTATTGAATAATGGAAGTGATTTCTTTTCTTTTTATTTATATTTTTCGGACACAGTTTTGTATACACTATTTGGTTATAAATACGCATTTCACAACACTTGTTTCACTAAAGCACACTCAGAACACATGGGAGCCAACGTGCACACACGCCTATGCAAACAATCCCCCTTAATCATCACATTATTCTTAACATATTTTATTTTTATCCAATTTTTGAGCCTATTCGAAGTAGGGGTTTGTTTTTTTCTTCTTAGCGAGAGATCTTGTTGATTGATATTATTGAACATAAAATTCTTGTTTCACTGTCCTTATAGGCAACGCGACGATTGTGTAAAACCCATCGTGTGGATTCACCCTTCGCAATGATACACTCGAAGCTGACTGAATTACGAAACACACTTGCCAGATAAGTAAAGCGTACGGGCGCGCGCGAGTTGACTGCGAGAGACAAGTGGCGTGTGGAGGGTAAAGCTTGGCTTGATGGGTGTAGTGGAATCGTATAAAGTGAATGCGAGCAGGGGTAGTTAGTGCGCTTGGATGAAATACAATGGGTATACAGTTTAGGCGAACTCAGCGACATTCAAATTGATTTATTATTTTGTATTGTTTTTATAAAAATTTAAAAATATTTAAAATGTGCAAAAAAACAAGTGTTTTGATGGAAATTGGATTTTTTTTAATTTACTCAATGTTGAAGTCGAGCTCTCTTCGGGGACTTGTAAGATAATTATAATATGTTTTTAGATAAAGACCACGTTATATTGACTATAACTGTCCTAGAAATCAGAATTTCATCCAGATCAATTAGACATAGGCGCTGGGGTACTGATTGATACTTTAAACCATTTTACGGCATTTACAATACATAGTTTATATTTTGAGTCCTCCGCGGTAACTGTTTGAATGCGCTGTAGATTCTAAGGGACAAAAGTTGATTCAATTACACCATTCAGAATGCATGCAAACAGATTTGAACACGTATTTTGATCCGGATCGTTTATGTTTGAACTTATTATTTCCTGTGGAAATGGTGTGTCGTCGAGGATTCTCCTCTTATTAGATTCTCTAGTAATTAATAAAATAATAGTAATAATATCTAAAATAGAGTATACCGAGGGTTGGAATTTGGTATAAAATCTTCATATTTATGAAATAAAAAATTCCAACTCATCAGATTTACTAACAAGATGTTCATATAAAAACATATTCGAAAATTTCTGAAAAAAACATGTTTATATTATTTTCAACTCTATTTATAAAGAAAATAAAAAAATATTTTATAAATTCAACAATATTCATAAAAAGCGTTTTCATATAATTTCGCTGAGTTTCGCTAAATTGACAGAGAATACCTCGAAATTCGACCGCATGCGCAATGGAGCACAATCGATCGAATGGCATCCACCAGCTGATGATTCACTAAAAGCTGCCAAACGTGGTGCGAAGGGGAAATACAAGCACACGTACATTATATACTAATACATATATATATATATATATACATATATTTTACCCTGAAAACGTTTGTTATTATCTAAATAAAATAGTTCTCTAGATATGATAAAGTTGTCTCCACATATATATTATACTATATACATGGATTTAGATCTGTGTAGGGAATTTTCTGAATAGAATGTGTATGTAGTGGTTTAGTGTATATTTGTTTGAGTGTATCTGGTACAATTGTATACATATGACAGAGCATCTCTATGTTGTTATCCTGGCTCAACATGACAACAAATAACAACTTACAATAACTGTTTCGCAATGAATATAATATGATTGTAGTTCGTCTTATAGTGCATTTATATCATATCATACTCTACGTATAATTGTATATACATGTGTAATGCTGGTTGTTCGTATACACAAAATATGTAATAATTATATAGATGCTCCGTATGTGCATTCACATCATATATAAAATTATACAACTGTATACATTCATATATGTTTGCATATAGTGAGAATCCATTACGATTATATGGACAAATTAAAGTCACATATATTACAATGTCTATAAGAAGTGCATATATATATGCATTATATTTAAAGGATTTCAGAACATCAGATAAAAGACGATTGCTTGTCTGCACGTTTTCCATTCCTGCATTTATGGTTTTACTTCTTTTTCCACCCCGGGTACTGATGGCGTGTGTTTAAGTATATACATACCTATGTATATATATATATATATATGTACATGTACATATATTTGTTATATGTATGTATATGTATTTTTGTGTTGTACAAAAGTATTAAATAGAGAATTTTGTGACATATGCGAGGAGGTGACATCTACATCAAATGTGTGAAACCAAATTGATGACAGGTACACACGGACAGATAATGTACATATAGCAATATATAAAAAGGTATGTTATAATAGTTAAATGGGAGTATAGAATAGACTATATAACATAATACGTATCTACGATAATATATATATATATTATATAGTATACACACGTTTATTTTTATGCTATCGGTAAAAGCGCGCACAGATAGCAAAATAGGTACATTGACACTGAACAACAACAACAACATCAACAGCATCAAAAATATGTTCTGGGAACAGTGCGCTATATACACATAGGAATTGTGTCGTTGTTGTTGTTTTTTATGTGCGTGCGTGTGTGGGTGGTGGCGCTGGTAGTGTCTATGTATACAAGGTGGAAATCCGCCAGAGAGCGTCGAATTCTTTTATCCATCCGGTCGCATATTTTACATAACGGAGTAAATAGCGTAAAACGCGACCGTGCTCATGCATCCCAATACAATAACCTCATCCCTTTCCTCTATAGACTGCACCACCACCACCGCTATATATATATATTTTTCACCCGTGTACTAGACCCCATTTTTTACCATTTTAAACATACGCGACAAAGTGAAATGGAAATGAGATTATAATGAAGAGAAAATGTTAAGGTGATGTTGCGCCAAAGGTACATATTTTTTGTTTTGTTTTTTTTTTTAGTATAAATAAATGTAATATAACAAAGACAAATTAAACAACGAAAAAAAAATGTTAATTGTCGTTTTTGTTTGTGCATGCGCATGTTTACTTTTTTTCCGGAGTACGCGCGAGTTTGTCGGAGTTTCATTCGTGGGCCTGTTGAGATAATTGCCTGTGGCGCACACAAAAGAAAAAGTTTTTGGTGTATTCGTATTGTGTATATGTATATATGGATATGTGTGTATCTCTCCGGGGACAAAAGACAAATGCAGAAAATCAAGTTATTCAATCAAAACAACCCCGCGCTGAAGATAAGCGTTGATGGAGGATGGGGGGAGAACTCTGTTTTCTATTCAGTTGGTTTGAAAGAAAAGCTGAAGTTTTGCGAGATGGATTTTAGAATATATGAATGAATAGATGGAGCAAATGCGATTGCGATTGCTTTATTATATGGATGGGCGGTGGGGTACTTCGGGCGCCGGTGTTGAGAGAGTATATATCTTCAGTTTGGATCAATGTTTCTATTATAATGGGGGTTGAGGAGGCACGCGCCACAGTGACTGGCGCACAGAACAATACACAGAAGATTGATCACCGATCAGGTGAAAATGAATTTCCGATGGAGGGTGTATTTATTGTTTGTGCGTGGGTATTCTAACTGTATATTCGATTTGAAGCTCGATTGAATTTAGATATAAATTTTGGGTACAATATACAATGTATATAATATAAACACATATTTTATGTACGAACCATTTCCACAATTTCCATAAAATTGAGTACGTATTGAAATTGTAATTGTACGTATTCAATTCATGTGTTTATTTATTTAGACTATGTTTATAAAACATAGAGCTGTGTATACAATGGTTTAATAGTTTAAATGAAATAAATTTAAACCTATGATAAAGCACACAAAATATTTATGTAAAAGGTATAAATGAAAAAAATCCCAAAAATTTTTTCTTCAGAGAATTATATAGAATATTCTGGAAGCATTTTTTTTAGAAGAAGTTAACACTTTAGATTTTTTTTCACCATTTTGATATTTAAAAACGGAAGGCGGAACGGTTTGGGCTAGATACCCAAAGTTGTAATACTCATGCTCATGCTGCATTGATACATACCTTACAGCGAGATTTACAGTTATCAAAGTTGACATTATAGTCCTCCTCCGGAACTTAATCTAGATTATTGATGCAAAAGCGGAAATAAAATGAAGTGTGGTAAAAAACGGCGGCTTGAATCGGCGCCATGTGTAAAATAAAGGAAACTAGAGATTATAATGTTTTATTAAGATTTTATTGAATTAAATAATAATAAGTATGGAGTCAATCGATAATTCATACATATAATATTTTCTTTCTCGTAATTGTCAACAATGATAAAATCTCTTTTTGGCTTTAATGGCGTGCAATTTTATTTAAATATTTAGCGAATTCGTTACTGTACATCTAAGGAATAAATGACTGGGCTACTAAATGTTATACCCTAATCAGGCTGCGACGTCACTATAAAATCAGTTACATAACTTTCCTGACAAACCATGTAAATCTTTATCATTTCTGCTGCCGGGAAATATGTCTCTCAATGTACCAAAAGTTTTTTTGTTTGTTAAGTCCCACCAAAGCTGCAAAGCTGCTGACATAATCTTAGCCCCAGAAAAGAAAAATCAAAACTGAATGTCAATTGTGAAGCAATATAAGTTCCTTGTCATACCAAAGCAGCGCAACAGCGACACGATTTCGACATATGACAGCTTGAATGTCTCATGTCGAAATCGTGTCGCTGTCGCAAGACCATGTAACGACATCATAAGCTGGTTTGTTGTAGATGATAAAAGAAATTAATTATTTTTTTATTTTCAATTGATAAAAAAAGAATTGATGTTGTTAAGGTATGGTCTGCTGCACCTAATTGTTTATATTGCCCTGATGACCAGCGCGTAAATTCTTAAGTACTATCAATATTTCTTCTGCTGTCCTTTAAACATGGGGCCGTCGTATTCTTAAATTTATTCCGGCAATGTTCAGATATTGATAACATCGTAAGAAATTCCAACACCTCCGCTTCGTTTGATTTTTGTATTATCACAGTCTCTGCTGAGCGTATCTGCGATATTCATTGTTTTAGCTATTGTAAATTACAGTCGGCGAGTAAAGTGCTATGTCTAGCAATATGCGCAGAAGACATGGTGGGCACTCGATATTCTCTTTTCTTATGGTATCTGTGGATAAGTGATCTCCGTCTTTGTAATGAACGGGATGAGTACGCTACTGGTTTTTCAAGTTCAAAATTGCTGCATCCAGGGCGTATGAACATGCATCAGCTTGAATTATTAGATTCAATTGACATCATTGAATTGTATTTTTGTGAATACGTTTGACTGTCCATAACCATTCAGCATCATTTTCTAATAATTTCCGCATCGGGTGTGTGATAAGATTCAGATTCAGATTACTGTTTTACTATGACTATTGGAGACATAGCAGGTGTTGCTTTATAATAATAATAACGTTTATTAATCAATTATACATGTTGTCTTGGACAATTTTAGAGTGTATAATGGTGAGTGTATAGTAGTAAAAAGGGGTTGATATATGTAATTGGTAATGAAATAACAAAATAAATAAACAAAGAGTATTAACAATAACAATTAGTAACATAGAGTTAGAAATCTAGTAATTGCTTCGCTCATGTCTGTGTGTAATTTAAACATATTTAATGGTTGTTTATATTACGTTGTACTAATGAATCGGTAACAACAGATGACTATAGAGATCTCTTTTAAATCCTTGTACTGTACGATTATATTTGATAGAAAATGGTAAGCTATTTCAGTTATTAATGACATAAACAAAAAATGGTGTATGCATGAATGTATGGTTATGCTGGGGTATTATAAAATTTAATGTACGGATGGACTGACACTTTAGAAGTACATCAAATAAATATTTAGGTTTTTTGTTTTTTATAAGTCGCTCTATATGATACAATTCTTTTCGTCCTGGACTCTTTATTAACAATGTCTATGTTTTCAACTATGGACAGAATATATTGCACTGAGCACCGCTAACGAGTTTCTATCGTCTATACCAGTCTTCGTTGTTTCCCCATCGAGTATATGTATATGTATGTGTAAAATTTATCTTTGCTAGTCTGTTCCTAAACCTTTAAAATTCGTTGTTTTCTTCTTTTCTGAAGAATTACATTCCCGATTGCATTTGTTGCATTTTTTCTTATCGCTGGACATGATTGAGAAAATTATTTTAACTCAGATTAGCAATGAAAACAAATGTTCCATTAAAATTACCAATTATTAAGTAAAAAGTTTCATTGAAATATATATTTGGAGAAACGTAATTAGGTAAACCGACGCCAATCTAAAAGTGTCATGTGTATTTTTACTAAAATAAATTGTTTGTTAAATTTGATACATTACAAATTTAATTTTATACATACAAATTATCTCGGTATATATTTGATGACGCCATATATATTTTCTAAACCAAGATTTAATGTCTAATATTTGTGTGTCTACATAATGTATATGAAAATATGTCATCAAAACCGCTTATTGCTATTGAAATTTATACAATTACAGACAGGTGCTGTGCTTTTCATAGAATATAAATACCGCATATGTATAATATGGTATATAGTATCATATCATATATTATATATTTTAATATCACATGTATAATGTATATGTACACAAAACTATATAACATACGAGTATAAGTATTTCGGAATTTAATCCAAAGTCGATACAGACAAGTGCGGTTTCCTAAGGGGTTGTTGTGTTGCTGAGACATAAATGTATAAGCTGTGTGTACTTTCATGTTCGAGTGAGAATCCTTTCGTCGTTTCATCCTCAAGATGTACCATCTTTTGTCGGGGACGAAAACAGTTCATGTAAATTATGTTGTTGCCTAGCTCTACCCGTCCAATCGTATTACGCAATTTTCAATGTAAAAACATTTGTTATATGTTGTGGTCCTTGAACGCAGAGGGTATACTTAAATAAGGCTATCTATACAGATTTCAGGAGGTTTGGGTTCATTTTAAAGTTTGATGTTTTATAATATATAAGGAATAAAGATCAGAAGAAAGAGGAGTTAAACAAATCTGTCCCCTAAAGAGAAAAAAAGATAAAACATCTTAAAAAAAAAAAAACATATAAAATGGTTCGTTTTGAGCAGATTAACAACTTTAACTTGTAGATGGTGCAGTTATATGTTGCAGTGATAGTGATTTCACACCGTGGTCATCACTTTATTTTAATCAAGAGACAAACGAGATATATTTTCAATTCACGAAACCTGTGGCTAGTGGCGATTTATTATAAATGAAAAAACGTTCAATTTACCGCTTGTTTCTTAGTACTCTGTTCGACTTTTTTTGCATCTTTCTTGGGAGGTTTTGCATGTATTTGATGTATAATTGTATAATTCGCATTGTATCTTGAAAATGTAATGACACACCCAAAAAGGCTTTCGCATTCAAATCCCACTTAATAAAATAACACCCTGTAGATAGTAGAATTGTAAATATTTGTATAGTGTGTTCGTGCTCTACACGTCAATGCACTGCTTGCTAGCTTGCGAATTATTATGTAATACGATATATCGTCTTAGTAAATATACACATACCATACATATCGGATTAGAGTGGAGCGCTAATACAAAATAGTAACATATATTTAATTTTGAATTAACCAAAAGAGTCTGTTGTTTATTTAAGTATTTATGAAGCAATTAGAAATGTGTATTTGAGGTTTGATCAAAAAAACGTTTTTAATTCGCTCCACTAAAACGACTACGCTGAATAGAAGGAGCAGTGGCGGCACTACATGGGGATATCGTACAAGTTATGATTTTATCGGGACAGTATAAGGAGTTAAATAATGTAATAACGTAAACGGCAAAGTGCTCAAAACGCACACAAAAACCCACATATAATACATACACTATACACACACATAGAATTCTCTGCACATTTATAATATATT
>JANSTU010014998.1:0-14601 GCA_027564075.1 Bolitophila hybrida | reverse complement strand
CGACGCTCCCAATTTGCTGTCTCTTTTAGATTTCAATGTCCCGTTCAGAACGACTCGTTCACATGTCTTCTTGCGTTCGAGTATGCATAGAGCTAATTCTGGACTTGCTGAGCCAATAAATAAAATGTCTGAGTTTTTAATAAAGGTCAGTTGGGGAGACATGTCACTGATTACGTCACTTAAAAACAAATAATCAACCAAATACTATATAACGCACTAGCATTAAGCATCTCAACGCTTTTATTATTTTCCATTTTTAAATTCAAATTTAAAAAAACCGTTATCTCAAAACCACTAACACATCTATAAACCAAAACGTCTATTCAAAACCACAAATTTCAATCTGTGTTATATTATTTGAATGGTTAGCGTATGTATTTATTAATAAAAAATACACACATATACGTATTTATATGAGCTTAAAACTGTAAAGCTTCAGCGTGGCTTCGTAGATCCGAAAAGGGCTTCTGCATGTCTCACAGCTCATAATCCGCAAGACGAGCTCGAACTAAAACCGCTTTCGCAAATGAAAAGAAAACTCACTGATCCGTTACGAAATGTTGAACTTTTCGTTTTCCATTTGCGCGAGTCGCAGCTTGTCGGCGTGTGTGTGTGTGTGTGTGTGTGTGTGTATTTATATCGTATCGTATGGCATAAACGAATTTTTCGATATTACAGAATTTTCAATACGCTTTTGCCTCTTTAGTATAAGTGTACGGATGCTATCTGTCTCATGCCAAACTGAAGCCAAGCGCTTGAGCCATAAAGCATAAACATATATAAAATAACATATCTTGAGCCACAAGAACAGCCAACATAACAGAAGTACAGGCAGAAGCCGTCTCGCATAAAGTATATACTCTACGTAAATACAAAATGAGTTTTTCACATCTAATAACATTAATTTCCACTCTGCTTATTTTTCGACTTTTCAAGTGTGGGTGGGTTGTGGGTTGATGCCGCACAATCGTGTGTGTATGTTGTGTGCTATTTGATATAGCATTTATGATAATAAATATTTGTTTTATTTATGGGCCTCGGTATCGATGCCGTTTGAACGATCTGCCGAAGAGCCGCTTTTTTTGGTCAGAGTTCTGGCCAATCTGACGCATGGAATTTGATAATTTATGTCGATGTACCGATTTGGTGTTCGATAGAAGTTTAATTAAATCGGTGTGTTTCGAGGGAATGGAGGTGGGCAGAGTTTTTCATTTCGCTTTCCTCGGCATAACTGTCTTGAATGTGAAAACGTTTCATTAAATCCGTAATTGGAAATCTGAAAAGCTATCGGGTTTATTGAATGCTTAAGTACGCGATCAAAGTATGTAATTAATGAAAATAATTTTTAGAAAAACCGTCTTGATTACATATAGCTTTTAGAATCGTGTTATCTGTATTATGCATTAGAGTATTTACGGAATTTAGTTTAGAGAATAAATAAAAGCTTTAATTGCATAATACGACCGTTTCAACTTATAATAAATGAGGTGGAATTGAAAAGTTTTAAGGTATTATTTAATACAAGGTACGTGAAGGTGAATATGTAATGTGATCTGCAATGAATGGAGCAAATTCATTTATTCAGTGCAATTGAGAATAGTTCATTAGATTTTGAATTATTCATTAAAGCTTTTTGTGGATCGATGCGACGAACGTACGTGGTATTGCGTATTAGTGCGCATCATTATTTATTGTTAGGGTAATTGGAATTAACAAAAATGACTGATTTTCATGTTGAATAAACCATCATTGTTCAGTACCTAGTCCACGGAGACCAGACCACTGAACAGGATAAACATTCCGCACGCGCACTTTTTTATTATTATTTATTATTATTATTGCAATTGAAAATATGTATAATTGTATATAATTGTTTGACGTTTAATTTAAATGCGGCATTCACAATAATATTTAAGTTATCACAGACATCAACCGACTGCGTAGTACTGTAAATACCTATTGAAAGAATAAGGAAATCGGATGTTTTGTGTAGAATTATTGCAATTTGAAGAAAAGCATGTAAAATTACCCCTTTGGTGATTTTGAAAAAGTATTAGAAATATTATAAATATGTTAAAAGGGTTGGTCGATTGGCGATTTTAAATTGTTTAATTGTTACCAGGTAGCGTATTTCACGCGTGTTGACAATAGGGTACTATTCCGTGGACCTCTATCAGCCGTTCCCAGGGTTGTTTTCCTTTAGCGTCATTTAAAAGGTCTTGGCCATAGGGTACTATTTCACGACCTACTATCCACCATTACCAAGGGTTGTTTTCTCTAAACGTGAATCTACAAGTGTTTGCCCTAGGGTACTATACCACGGTTGTTTTCCTTAAGCGTAATGTAACATTTTATTGAAAACTTTAAACTGTTACTACGACTTAAGTATAATTCCTACGAAATTAATAATCTTTAATAATTAACTCAGACTTTTTTAACCTTTTAACTTCTTTTTAAACAAATATAAAAATTACCTTTTTGCTCCTATCTCCCTTAAGGGTTGTCCGATTTAATTCATAATTTTAATTTAACTTTTTTAAATACATTTCAGTTGATACCTCACCTTTTCAAACAGAAAACAACATTAAAAAAAGAAAAAATAATGGCCGATCTTTCTATAGAAAACAACCTTCAAAAATGCTCATAAGAAAATATGTATAATCTATAAGAAAAATAACCTGATTTTTTTATAATTTTTTTTTTACAAATTTTTCTTTTTTAGAAAAAAATAATCACTGATTTTTCAATTCGAAATAACCACTATAGATTTTCATATAAAAAAAATAATCATCCAGTTTATTTTATAAAAAAAAACCTTAAGCTATATAAAATATCAGCTCATAAGCAGTTTTTATATACAAAATAAGCATCACAGATTGTCCTTAATTGTGTAATAGGCTTGGTAATGTTTGTGATAGAATCCTGAAATGTCAGATCATCTCTACAAATATCTTCAGCTTCATTTAAAAAAAAAAGTAAAAAATGTTGTTCAAATTAAAGTTACAGCGCCACGTTCGTGTTGTTACCATTATCTAGCATTATCTACCATATGCACCACCAAATTGTATGAAAAAACAATTGTGTGTGTAATTTACTGTCTTAATTTGGATAAATTAGGTATTTGAAGGTTATTAGGTAATTAATCCGCACTTCAAGCACATTACGCACGGTTGCCTTATGTGTATGACTATCACACACCGGCTTCTCGCAGAGATTGCGTGTATTACGCTTCTTAGGACGACAGTAAAAGCATCTTCCAGTTTGCTTTATCCGACTAGACCTGTCCCGGTTAGGAATATTAATAGGGTACACTGATAAGCGTACTGGTCTTTCAAACATATCTTCAATGGCATAATGATCCACCAAAATGTCCTCTGTCCGACGTTCAATGTTACCCGTTCGAGCTCATTGGCCAATTGACTGATGAAAGTACGCCGACTTAGCGCATAGACCATTTTCGATGTGAATTACATAGGCAGCTAGACTATTAATATCGAAAAGATTGAAAGACATGGCTAGCGGTCAGCGGTAAGTCTTTCTTTTACAAGAATACCGTGTTACAATTTGATCCATTGTATCTACGCCGCGAAACCTTTCGAAGAGTTGTAGTCAAGCATCATTCTTGGTTTTCCGGATTTAGCATCGACATTGTGTTCGTAGTGGCAGATGGAGAGAAGCATGACAGTATTTTTTGTCTTTGCGGTGTAAGCTAGTAAAGTGCAACGTTCCAAGAATACTCAGGCGTATCTTCATTAATATTTGAACCAGTATTCATATCTCAAGTTGCCTGGTACACATAAGTGCAAGTAAATAACGCACGATCACCTTCCCATAAACGGGTATATATCGCTCACAGCCACCGCGTTTCAGCAACCGTAGGCTCCTCATCGTAATGTTCGACCAGTTGCAATACAGTTCTCTCGCCAAATTTTGTGCAGCTTCCGGTTGACTGCCCAAATAAATTTCGCCCCGCAACGGATAATGTGCCTTTCCATCAGCAGCCCAAAATACTTTCATTCCGTATTTCGCAAGCTTTGAAGCTATTGTTCATGAGAAGTCACAATTCCGATACTGGCGCTGCTTTGTCCACTGAACGTCGTACATCACGTGTATTTCGAAAAGAATCGCTCTCAGTCGATTCCGACTCATTGCATCATGATAAATCCGTAAAAAGTTCGTTATTTGAATTAGGAACACCGGTGGCTAGCAATATACCGAAGAAAGCATTCAATTCGATAACATTTGTATTTACTCAAGCATGTTGTTTTGAATGTTTTTGCTCCGAATTCCACTAAGCAGTAAGTCTTTCTTATTGGTATGGCGAATGATAATGATCTTCATTGACTCGGTAAATATACAGTTGCATGTTTGCAATCGAGTTGTGATTCGTTTATTCACAGGCCCACCTTTTAGAGAAAAAAGAAAATAAAGAAAAATAAGCGAATTGAGAAGAAATACCTATTTTACGAAGAATATGGTGCGGACAGGTTTGTGCCAGCGCAAATGCTGTTTTGGTCCATGCAGCATCCTTGCCTAATATTTTATCACTATTCCTGCATTCGGCGGCTAGCTTCAGCAAGTTCAACGTTTATAACATGATCGGCTTCTTCGTGGTCGAAGTCAATTTGGGCTTCAGCAGCTGATTTTGACGACGATGATCATCGATTTCCAAATCTTCGGATCTTCTTTCCAAATCATCATCCTCGCTCACGTAAAAATATGCAAGCTCCAAATCAGTCAATCTAATTGAAAAGCAAACATCCAAAATATTATAAAATACACTAAGAAAAATCATAAACAAAAAAACACACGCACTACTTGGGTTACTTGCGTTACTTGGGCCCGCATAGGCCTCATCTTCAATATGAATCACTGAACGACGACGTTTTGGCATTTCGAAATAAAGAAAAATTAATTGAGCACGACTGAACCGAATGGTGTCTCACAATGAACTAAAAAATGTTTACAATAGACAAACCAATCGCCAATAATTTATTTGACGACAACCTTATATCGATAAATAACCTCAGGCAGCTAGTTGAAGTTCATCTCGGTGCCTAAAAACCAATGCGTGACTCACTGCTGGTTTGATAGCAGATTATCCTCTTATTATCCAGAATTGGGTTAACACATTAATAATGTTCGTTCAAAGGTACGGTTGACTGAGGTACAAGAAAAAAAAATACCGGATTGCCTATAATAATTTTCCTGTAGAACAACGATTTACCAAATATTTAAATACCTTCACCTTTTTAAAACAGATTGTAATTATTGTTGAAAATTTCTCAAATATTATTTTCTTTAAAATGTTGCAATAGGGAAATTAAAAAAGATAAAAACAAAAGTTCCTAAGAATTATTTTTCTAATGAACAGTTCGAAACATACCAACATATCTATTTCGCAATTAAATTCGCAGGTTTCCTTCTTTTCAACGAGTCCCGAGCTGAGCAATAAACAGCGTTTCGAATACTTTTCCCGTACAATACCCTCCGATCATTATCAGGTAAAGGCAATGGTCGATATTGTACGTCGCATGGGCTGGAGCTACATTTCCATTATCTACGAGGAAAGTAACTACGGCATTAAGGTGAGTCTGCTTAACATATAAAACTGTTTCATCTATACATATATATTTAAAGTAACAAAAATCGAAGCAGTGATTTAACAAGTGTTTATCGAAAAAAACATAACCCCATTAAAACCCCAATTTAATTCGGATTCAGTGCTAAATGTGCTTGTGGCGTTAATAATTTTTAAACATCGTCAAAAGCATATTTTGGTCCCAATCCGATTTAAGCAATTTTCAAAATTCTACACCCCAAATAAAAATGGATTTACATAATTGGCATAAATTACCTCATTATTATAATATTAAATACTTCCAACCGCAAGAAATTTAAGAGTGTGTTTTATCTGTATTCTTATATATATATTTTTATTAATTCAACTACAAATTACCATGGGAAAAATGCATTTTTCAGGCCTTCGAAGAACTTGAAGACCTGCTGGCGAAACATTCAATTTGCATTGCCGTCAAGGAGAAACTGGTAAAGGACTCTGGAGTAGCCGAGGAAATTGCGTACGACAATATTGTACAGAAACTGCTGACAAAGCCACGCGCTCGAGGTAAGTGTGCGTAAGCGCTAATAGAGAATTTACGCGGTTGAAAACGTTCGATTTTTCAATTGAAATCGTGTTGCTTGTTTATTACGGTCATGGCGCAATAATATTGTGCAATCGATTTTAATTGGTAAATTATGGTTTTTCTCTATATATTTTCGTATACACATGAAAATGTTCAAGAACACGCGAATGCCATACGAGAACATTTAATGCAGTGCTTTAAATGTAGATTTTTACTCGAACTCAATTTCGTAGAAGACCCGAAGGTATTTTCGTGTTTATTATGTTTTATTTTATGCAATGAAAATATATACTATAATATAGATTTTTAGATATTATATTGAGAATTGCAGACGTCTGTTTTGAATTCGTTTAAGAGAGGTGTCTTTTGTGGAGCTTCGTTTTAAAGTAACACAAAATTTAATGATGAGTTTGACCTAATTTGTTACAATTTGTTACAATTTTTACACCCATTTATTGGTTAAACTATACATTTTTTTATACATTTTTTATTATTTTATTGGTATTCCGAATTTCGTACTATTTATAGAGTAATTTTTGTTTGTTCTTTTCTGTTCGACTACAATATTATATTATTCACGAATATTTTATTTCTGCATAATGAATTCGAATTATTAATGATTTTAAATTTTTTAAAACTCAAAAACACCAAACATTCTTTTTGCGTATACAAATATTTTAACTTACTGAAAAATAATTTATTAAAGGCGAGAAAAACTTTTCCCATGTTCTCTCAGCACACAGGTATAAAACTTGAATAAGCAATAACCATTACAAAGTTTTCATTTATTATATAATCCCATTTCGTTTTCATATTTTCTTGATAAATTACGTTCTCTAAATTTTCCAGCAATCGCAAGAATTAATGCTATATGCTATTTGTACTTTACTGTCAAGGGTCGAGCATAATTGTACCACCTGTGCGCTCGCCTCGACCGTTCTAAATATACAATTATTTTTTCCTAATTTCAGAGCGCACACATTTCAAATGTTTTTTTTTATTTGTGAGTTGTTAGTATGTGTGCGCCTCCCATATTTTTGTTTGGACATAAAACCCTAAATATATACATTGTTGTACGTTTGGCTTTGTTCGATATTCGCGTTTGTGTAATCCTTCTAATTAGTCGTGAACCAGCATCTGTGCTAGTCCGGATCACTAATTGCACACGTTGTCCGTTGATGGAAACTGTATATTTGTAAATGATTTTCGGAGAATTGTGTTTATTTTAACAATCGGTATATGTCAGCGGTACGTGCTTATTTTCGAGGAAGTTTTAAGTATTTAACAGAATTTATATTTAAAGCATTATACTAGTGCAAGCGAATTTATGATGATCAGATCTTTCTGTTTAAATTATTTATTTTACATTCAATACAAAGTATATTTATTATTTGTGCTTGTTAGGAGCTGTGCAACAGAACCAGATTAACGGAATGACTCGAAAGATTACTGTAATCCCTAAAAAATATCTATGAACAAATTCAAAGTACTTTTTAAAAAATAGTAGTACGTTACACGATTAAGTAGCACACACAAAATTGTTAGATTTTTAAAATATAATCTTTCGATTGTGAAAAACTAGAAGACTCAAAAACTCAGAGAATACATTACATAATTTAATTTCTATTGATCAATTATTCAATCTCGTGATTTATTTTGAATTCGATTTAATTTCGATAACATTTTCTCTACAAAATGTTACATTTTCCTCTCTGCTCAATTTCTAGTACTACGTTTTTGGGGCTAAAATCCCTAAAAAATCTTTTAATGGACTTTATGGGCGGGGTAGGGCATTTATAGTGAAAAAAGGCATTGAGGATTTTTCGAGGAGATATAAATAACGATAATATATTAAAACTTTTTCTACATAATAGTAGTATATTTTAAGAATATTCTGTTAAATTTTTATGGAAAAAAATAAATAATGTGATTGGCAGGGAATCGCTTTCAGCAAGATGGTCCAGAGCATCCGTATGACCTTGTCTGCGCAATTGTCTCTCTTATAATACGCAAGTGCTCGGTTTAACGCGCACGGTCATGGGAACTGGGTCCTGTACTGCTTTCCGTCTCATGCATGCATAATAATGCAACCTTCGTTTAAAGTACCTGCAGCAACATGAGCTGCGATTTCGAAAATAGTAGCGGTTCCACTAAAAGATATTGGTGAGATTATACTGATGAGCTTGTTCAGACTCTCGTTATTAATTTGAGTGAACCCACCGAGAACCCACACGAATTTCCGAACGAATGTGAAGGAAATCGGAAATAAACTCTAAGCTACAGCTCGGCATTATATACAATAACCGACCGGAATATATTTTCATGCGCCGAATATACAGGACGCTACCCCGTTGTATGCAACATGAAATTTGGACCTAATATTCTTAATATGTTATAAATTTATTAAAATATGAAAAAAAGTGAAAAATCCAACCCCAAAATCCAAAAGGCAATGTCATTTGAACATTATGTAGTTTCTTTAAAGAGTTTCATATTTTTTACCATTTTTATAATTCTTTTTTGGGAAATAGGGGTAAATGTAATGAGGCACAAAATTGTGTTCAATTTTACTTTTTTTTTATTATGACTTCAAATAAAAAAGTTACATTAAGTTAAAATCCCTTTAAAACTATGATATGGGTTTTAGCCCCAAAAACGTAATACGTAATGATCAGGAATAACATTTTATAATTTTGTACTTGTTTTGTATATCGCGCAGCAGTCTGTTCTTTATATTGACCACGATATTTTTGTCTGTAGCATACATAATTGGTTGGTTGAAATTATAGCCTCTATACTATTACGCAAACGGCTCCTAGTGAAGAAAATCGCCTTTGCATAGCAATTTAGTATCTATTGGTTCCACGCCATACAGTGGTGTGGGTTGTATAGGAAAGCGGAAATAAATCAATATCTCGAAAAGTACTTCTCTGTTTCTTATGAAATTCTGTCAGAGTTTACATCTTGATTAAGATTTATTTTTAAGTACATCTGGAAAAAAGCGCAAATGCGTTGCATTATAAGTACAACAAAAAATATATAAAAATAAATTAAATTGATCATATGCATAATATCTTCATTGTTGGCTATTCGTCTATTTTTTCGGTCCCCTTTTATACATTCCTGAGCCTCTTCTGGTAAAGTGCCTACGATTTAAGGTGGACAATTTAACAGTTTAAGGTGGACAATTCATGGTGGCGACAATTAAAGATGGACAATTTAAGGTGGCGACAGTTTATGGTGGGACAATTAAACGTTAGACAATTTAAGTTAGACAATTTAAGGTGAGACAATTTAATTTGAGACAATTTAAGGTGAGACAATTTAAGGAAGCGGCAGTTTAAGACGGTGACAGTTTAAGCTGGCGACAGTTTAAGGTGTCGATAGTTTAAGTTGAAGACAGTTTAAGGTGGCGACAGTTTAAGTTGACGACAATTAATGGTGGACACAAATCGTAATGCACTATAGTATGTTACCTATTTGCCGCAGGCAGGATAGTATTGGACAATGGACATTGCGTCTCCTATACCAGTAACATCCGCTGAGGAGTGACGACCTCACGCAGCCGATCATTCGGATATGTTACTGGGTAAAGCACATTGCGTCTGCTATCCCAGTAATGTTTAGATGAGGAGTAATTCCCTCACGAAAACATCCGATCGTTCGGGGTTGGCCCGTATAACCCAGTCTCGGCTGAAACGGTTCACCTAGCCGTAAATAGGTACCGCGGGGATGGGGAGCCCCAGTGAGCAAGCAACTTGTTGTATGTTACCTATGGCAAACAACTTTTGAAGTAACCCTTGGGAAAGGCGGAAAGAGTGTCGTGGAAAAGTACCGTATGGCCACCAAAACCTTTTGTATATATTATTATTATATTATATTATAATACGATTTTATTTTATAATACGATTTAAGGTGGACAATTTAAGGTGAATAATGTAAGGTGTATAATTCATGGTGGCCACCTTAAATTGTCTCACCTTTAATTGTCTCACCTTAAACTGTCGCCACCTTAAAATATCGCATCTTAAACTGTCGCAACCTTTAATTGTTTACCTTTAGTTGTCCACCTTTAATTGTCTCACCTTAAACATTCGCCGCCATCAATTGTCCACCTTAAATTGTCGGTGCACGGTGCCTACAGAAACAATGGCACTTTCTAGGATCTTTTGACCATGCATAAGGACTTTTTTGTAGAAATTTTATACAATTTGTATTTATCCACAGACAACTCGGCTGTCTCATTGGCATATCATCCAACATTTTCAGGGTCAACCGCCGCATCGGTTGTGATGAGTTCTAAAAGATGCCTAATATTTTAATCAATTCAACTCCAGTAATTTCAGCTGGTTTTAAGTGATCTTTAAAAAATCTTCTGGAAGTGTTTTTATCATTACTAGTACCTCTCTCTTTTTTCACGCCATATATTTAAAATCCCATCTTTCAAACGTAATCGCTGCCCGATTGTCTAAAATTATATGAAATGTGCAAAACAAAAAAAAAACAAAACATTACATGAAATTGATTATTGCGGGTAATGATGGAATTCCAAAGCTTAGTACTAGTTCATTGCATGGTCTTCTCTGAGTAACAATTAAATTTTTCATTTTAGATGGTTTTGCACAGCATATAAAATATGAAACAACAGCTGGAATTTCTGTTATTGCTTGTGCAATTCCATCTATCATGGTTAACATAAGCTCACATTATATTGAGGGCATCTTTATCTTTCTTTACTCATTTATATTCGCTTGTAATGACAACAGGAGTTTCTTTGATAAATCCGATAAATTCCAGAATTTTATCGTACGAAGAAATATATCAAAACTTTTTTCTTTAGTCATTTTAGGCAAGTAAAAAAACTCTAAGTATTTGGATCGAAGCCAACAAGCTTGGTAACTGATCTCAATAAGTTTTGACATAATTAATGCCGTAAACCTCGCTTTGCCGAGTAATGCTTTGCTCTTGCCATTTTCCAATCGAATTCATTTCCCTAGTTGTTAAAAAGTGGTAATTATTAAGTTTACACAAGACAAACTGCTGTTTTAAGTTTTGACGTTTACTTTTAATTAGTTTTTGGCGACTTTTTGGTGTTTTATATACATTCAAAATAATCCGATAGTATATACTCCATAAACGGAATATATACTTTATAATGACCGAGTTTAGTTTTCTGTGTTTGATAAATCTACCCTATACTATTAGCAAGCCATCGAGTTATCCCAGTTACTACTCTTTTGAAGGTGATAAAAGGTAAAGTTGCAATATTGACAGGGCGGAGATTTTTACATTGACTCGCCAACACTTCAGATTTTACATCGCTCTTTAATTATATTTGGCTTGACGAACACTTTAAACAACAGTTGTAAACTAGTGGACAAAGTACTTTCTGCACCTTATAAGCGCCAAAGGAAACTAGCGATGTGTTGGCTGAATCTTAAGGAGATCTGCGGTGCCATAAAAGGCCAATGAAAAATAAAAAAGCGGAAAACGACGATATACTTTGTGCATGGTTGATAATGGATAGAAAAGATTATGTAATATGGTAAATAATTCTGGCAGTCAGAAACAACTTCAACATATTTTGTCCACCTTTCAAAAAAGGATACAGAACCAATCAAATAAAAAAAAAACATCAAAAAGGAAAACCAGTGCTTACATTTACTGACAAATTCCGCCTCTATGACTTTACAATACCCTTTATTCTTATTTAATTTTGCTTTCCAAACTTTATACGTAACGTTATTATAAGAATACAAAAGATCATCAATCAGGATTTAACTTGAAAATGAAACAAGCAAATGCATATATATATATATACTTATGTCTATATTTCTAAAACCTGGTACAACATTCTTCTAGAAAATTTCCTATAAAAAAATATACAAATCACGTTCAATGCACGTACGTGCAGAAGTACGTGTATCACCTGTACAAGCAATCAATTCACTTGCATTTATTTTATGTTTGCTCCCGACCGAACACGTTTGCTGGTGCACACACACACGTTGACCATTATCCTGTTCAATTGTTCTTCAAGCTACTTGCAACAATAATTATATACACCTGGTATTATATGTGATAGACATCGAAGGCACACACACACTCACCTATCGCACGTTTACCATTAAATCAGTGTGGTGACAAACATTGTATATCTTTCGAGACAGCGATATGTACATTGCTTATAAACTATATATAAGCATAAAGATCCATTCCCAGTCCATAAGACTGCTCGACCGTGAGTACAGTTATATTATACAGGCATAAGATATGTAGTTCAATACACATATATCTGTTTTTTCTCGAATAAACAACTTTTCTTTTAGTGTAAATAAAGTTAAATTGAATAAATAGACTGGTAATTTGGATAGGTAACAATACAGTGTATATTGGTATGCAGGAGTTTTGAGAGTTTTTGGAAGTAGCATTTTTTTTATAGTCTATTTCGTTAAATAAACTATTTTTTGTTTGTTGTATGAGTCACTATTTCTAATTGTGATTACATAATGATGAATAATTTGGATTTATGCTTAAATGTTGATGTATTGACTATTGAGTAATGTCTGTTCAGTTATTGATTTATAATTGTATTGGTATTGATTTTAATGATTTATTTCTAACTTATAACTCATAATAAATAAATAATGTATATGTAATTATGCATGAATTTTTATTCTATATCCAATTTTAATTATGGATTGTTGATGGATTATTTATTGTATAAAATAAGATATAAATGATTGATTGCTCGAAGGTTGATAATTTATTGATTTTTTTTATTTATAAATACATCATACAAATACGAAACCAACCAAGAGAAATGCCAATCTGAATCCTTATATTTAAAATAAAATGCAACAACAACAAAATATACCTAATATAGCTATTGACCCGATTTAACACTGCTCGTGCGAAGTTCAATTCTATCAAACTCGCACGTAACCGGTCACTGGCGCATTTAATAAAGAATCTAGCGGAGTGAGACCTGGTGATCTTGCAGGCCACTGAATTAATCCAACCAACGAGCTGCTCGAATCAATTTCTAGAAATTCTACCCAATGCGCTGGAGCCCCATCTTGTCAATAAAGTAATTATTTAATATATTCGGACGGAATAATTGCCGTAATCCGTGGATCATTTGCGATGAGCAAATCAACGTAATTTATCGCGGTCAAATTCACAGGCAGAATAATTGGGCCAATGAGCTGATGCCTCCAAATGCCCATTCATACATAAGCTTTGAATCTGGCCATTATGGATAATGCTGATACAGTTGAGGATCCAGCACATCGCCTGCGAATGCTTACTGGAGCAGCAGTATACTGTATTTTGGCACCATACAACAATGAGCAACAGGACATGTCACACAAGCTGCCCAAAAATAAGTTTACAAGGAACTTCTGCGTCTCTTTTTGTGCAAGGAACTGATTAACTTCGAGGCATTGAACGAAATGTACGGCAAGGAACTGAATCGAAACTACGAAGAGAGTTTTGGAAGTTTGTCAGTCCAGTATTGTAAACGTCGCCTCGTCAGTCCACAGAATAGGTAGTGTTGATAAATTCATTATTGATTTCACATCCTGGACTGGCGTACGATTATATGGGTAGTATGCATTTCAGTCAATAATTGTGCAATCTAGTGTATGTTGTATGTCAAACCTTTGCCAATACGACTTGTGCTTAGCGTTGGATCTATGTCAATTCAGTACTCTTCCGTCAATTCTAATAGGCGCGCTTCCGTTTTCGCTTAATTGGCGTTGAATTCTCTGGAAAACACGCATGATATCGATTTGAAAAACGGCGATCGTATTCACTGTTAGCTTCAATTTCATTCAGCAAATTTCATAAATTAATGTTATATTTGTAATTTCCCAGTTTGAAAAATGAGTTATAGATAATACATTTTTCAAACTGGGAAATTACAATACATGATTAAATTATATCATCAAAATGACCTAATACTTATGTTTATTTACAAATTTTCTCATTTTCTCATTCTCATTTCAAAAAAATGATTAGTTTTTCCACCAATTTAATAATTTAACTAAATATCCTAATTCCCTTCTTCTATATCTGTTTTCTCCGCTCGTCTTCTTTCTCTTCCTCTTTCCCTCCCTCCATCACTCCCTACCAGCCTTTTTTCCCCTCCTAACATTCAGATGTTCTGAATTCTATATATTAAGTTATTTTTTACACACAACAAATATAATATCAAAATTACAATATCAAATTTTTTAAACGTCATCTATTGAAATCATTTAGCGCCACCTACTGGGTCCAACAGTTCATTGGTCCATCGCCACCTACTGGGTTTAAACCTAACTATAAACAATACACCTGCATAATATCTAACTTATGTTGTTAATACAGTAATACGACAGGGTAGACGAGTCGATGACTATGTCCTTCCACCCTATATCGTTCGATGCGATATCATGTGTCTGGAGACTCT
>JANSTU010014987.1:0-14601 GCA_027564075.1 Bolitophila hybrida | reverse complement strand
ACTTTAAACTGCCACCACGCGTAAAGTATAATTTACACAGACCCCAAAATAGCACGGCTGTTTTCGGCAACTTTTTATCTTTAATAATTGCACATCATCTTTTTTAACCCTCTAATGCCCCTTTTTCTACGTACAACTACAAAAAAATGACCTTTTTACCCCTATCCCCCCTTAAGGATTTTCCGATTTCTTTTTTTTTTGGTTATAGCTATTACCTATCGATTGATATATTTCGACCCCCTAGCCCCCCTTAAATTGCATTATTCTGATATTTTGATCAAACTTTAAAGCTTGTTGAAAGGGTGATAGGGGTGTGACCGCAAAAAAGGGTAATGATCAGGAAGTAAACTAGAACATTTTGTTGTTGTTTTTTATTTTTTTTTCTCTTACGCCCCATAAATTGCATTTTTGCCAGCACATTCAATGATTACTTACCACATACTTTCTGCAATGGCAAGTAATTTTAAAACAATAATTATCTTTCTACGTTCAAAAGGTGTATTTTTTTTTGTTTCAATTTTGAATTGCTGCGGTACACGTTTCATGAAATATTTAATTTCATTTTCGACGAACAAAATATTATTTGTTTAATTATTTCATTTAAACAAGATCATATTTAGTTCGAAACAAACAACAAACAACAAACCAACACAACAAACAAACAAACAATCGAACTGCAAAGTTAAACAAAATGAATCCAAATAAAATGAAAGTAATAGAATAAAACTTATCAAAACCTGTCAATGATTCAAGATTGTTTGCTTGTTATTATTGTGCGGTGTGCAAAAATGAACACTACGAGAAACGTGCTGCCGGTACTGCGCAACGTGATGTTTTGCATACGTTACACTGTGGTGTTTGGTTTGAAAAAACTAGAGAAAGGGGCCAGAGCACGCCATCGACACGCACAAATATCACACGACTGACGCTCGGGCTTCTTTCGTGATTGTCAAAGTGTGCGAGTAATTCGAGTAGTATATATATTCGATATGAAGATGAGTATGGCGTGATGTTTTACGCTACGATTGAGAGAGGCACCTTTCTAACAGGCAAATCAACATGCATTTTTGCTTATGGAACATAAATTGTTTGACGGGAGCTGCTTTAATATAAATGCTAAGCAAAGATCTCTGGCTAAGAACTCTGTTCCTACTCTTTGCTTAGACAAAACCCAAAGGCACTGTACGAAATGTTGTACATTCAGCATCTAAGAACACTTCATGAGGGTTGACTATACCTGTTGGTCGACCCTGCTATTTACTTCCAAAATATTTGAGTTTTGACTCTAATATATGGGGATATCATACTTGAATAGTTTAATTATCAAAATATGCAAACAAATAATAATTGCATTTTTTTAATGGGGAGAGGTTGTTTGGTGCCAAATCTGTTTTTTATCTTGTTATTTCTTTGTTATGAAGTTTATAAAATGATGTTTTAATAGAAATTACGTTGACAGCTGACAATAAGTACTAGATTGTCAATCGTCTCACTCTATAACTCTGAAAACCATTTTCGGAAACAGCGGGGAGAGCCAAACAATAATCGCATTTGTGAGATGACCGTCTCACTGTGAGTAAATACCCTGAAAGTGCCTACTGTAGCCACTTTCAGGGTTATCTCACGTGAGTTTGTGAGCGTAGTGAACGATTTTTGGTTTCTCACGATGTGTCAAAAAATTCTCACATAGCTCACCGGATTGTTTGTTCGTGAGCATGCTCACATTTTTACTTTTTGTTTTATATTGAAATATTTGATTTTAAATTATTTCATAGTATTTAAAGCCTTCTCAATTTCTTCTCACAATTCACTCACTGTGAGCTGAAACCCAGAAAGTGGGTATTGGTTGCTAAAATGGTCAGCATCGCTTGGTTGGCCAGCTACAATTATTTGGAGAACCTAGAATCTTAACAGCTGGTTTAATCGGCTGAAGGAGCTCGAAAAGTTCGTGTGTGAATTCTTCTGAAGAAGCCTAAATATACGAACATGTCTCTAAAATGTCAGGTCCAAAAAAACTTTATTTTAATTACTTTTTACGATTATTTTCTGAATTGACTTACCACGAAATTATGTTGGTAACGACTCATATCGTCTTCGGGCCATAGTGTCAAAATTTATATTACAACAATAAAATTACACAAAAATAAATACTTTGACGTAAAATGACACTGTAAACAGGCATTAAATCGACCATGACGCTAAGTCCCGTTCTCAATTGTGTTTGTTTTCTATGAATTTTATGTTCTACGATATATTTTTTTCGACGGATTGGTTTCTATGAATTGTTTTCTACATATTTATATGAATTGTTTTTCGACGAATTGTTTTCTACGATTTTCTTTACTATGAATGGTTTTCTGTGTGGAAAAAATACAGTTTTTTTTTTATAATTTTAAATACAAATTTTTGTCTTAAATTAAAATTGTATATAAAATAGTTTGCGAGGAAAAATGTATATACCTACTTCTCACATTGGCTATATTTATGCTGATCACGCGCCTCCAAACAAAATAACCACAACGGCGGTAACCAGTTAGAGAAACCGAGAAAACTTACAATTAAATATATATAAAACATATATAATATTATTCTTTTCCATTTAAGACCTCTGGAAAGAAAACAAAAACATAATTATATAAGTTTGTTATATATTTTTGTTTGTATTATTTGAAATAAAAATATATCTAAACATAACATATTGTCCGTGAAGTATCAGAACAGCATAAAAGCCAGCATTCCTACCTGAAGTAAAAACATATGCATTTGATACGATTAGACGATGAATAACCGAGAGAGAATTGCATGCATCTAAGCGATGAGGTCATACTATATTGTACTCATAACATATGTAATAGGTAAGCGTGCCTCACCAAAGTCACTACTATATGTACAAATCAGACGTAATATTTAACTATTATTTTTGGAAAAAAACGATGTGAATATTAAATCTAATATATACACAAACAAATTCCTAGTCACGATACAAACAAGTGAGAGAGTTGTTTCCGAAGCGGCTTTATCATAATTATCAACATTCAACGAGACACATCGTCATCGATGTCTGTCTCTGTAGTACTCAGAGCTCAGTAAAACTGTTAGTCGTCGATCGGACGATCATCTTTGCACTCGTGTCTCGTGTGTGTCCGCTTATTTTTGTGTTTGTTAAGAAAGCCGCGTGTGTGTTTCTATTGTGTGCATAGGTGTGTATTGAAGATCGCGTCGTCGATTTATGCGCGGAGTTATTTGAGGTGTGGCACCGCGCGATCGCAATAAGCGTTACTTTTTTGGGAATTGCATTTTCCATCATTTAAGAGACAATACAAAGTGAGTGTATGGGTTTTCTTTCTATTTATACATTTCTTTGTTTATTGCTATGTAAACACTTTGACTTTGCGAGTTAAGCGCTATGTCATTTGTAATCAATTAAGTGCGGGTGTTTTTTTTTGTAAACACAGCTGAGATTTCTATTAATATGTCTTGACCTTTGGGGATGAACGTGCTCGGTTTTTAATATTAATTTAATTAATACATTTGCATCGAATTTAATTTAGAATCACGAAAATATGCATCAGGTGCGTGTGTTTTCACAGAACCCATACCCCATACACGCTAATTATTACCTGCGTTTTTTTTTCAACAAATACATATTATCATGCGTGCTTCCGACACAGCTATATTGCGGAGTGGTTTTGGTGTCTTTTTGATTGTTTTATAGAAATAGAAAATAAATGCAGGTGCGGACACGGTTAACGGATTTCAGGACAATAGTTTTTTTGTCCGATCTTATAACTATTATATATTGCATATTTATTATATTTTGTAACTGCAATGCAATATTCCCTATTTTTTGCCATGCCCCACTGGCGCCAATGAACGTTAGCTTACCGGTCAGCGAACACGTGACCTCTGACAACATACACAGGTATGGTGGCTTATAATTACCCCTTTTGAGGTGGTCCATTTTCGTGAAGCCATTTTTTACATTTTCTTGTTTGTTAAAGACATTGATAAAAACAATCAAGTAGTAGGGAAGGGGCAAAATCTGGTATTAAAGGCGGGAATTGGTGTCACCGTTATTAATGTTAATTTAATCTGTTGACGATAGTCGATAGCGAACAAAATTAACCTTAAATGTGTAATGAACATGAAAACTTTTTGCACGAATAAACTGGTCCGTTATTCCCTATTTGTATGAAGAAACTGATTAAAATCGGCTCTCAATTTAGTTAATTGCATTTTAGAGTTCTAATAATTAAAAACTAAAAAAAAACTTTATAATTAAAAGTTGAATTCCAATTTATACAAAATTGAATGACAATTAAGAAAAAAAGTAAAAAAAAAGTACAATGAAACAATAAACCAAAATTGAAAATCAAATAATGCGTTTAATAAAGTATTAATTTTTTTGGCATCCACTTATTTATTTTGTTTTTATCGACATGCGTTTTTTGACACCCACATTTTTTTTTTGGCATTCACATAGTATTAGACTATAGAAATCTTCCTCTTTTGATAATGCTAATTGCAGTGATATTACCAAATTTCAATTGTTCTCCTCTTTGACCGAAAGTCCCAAACGCCATTTCCCATTTGGCAGTTTACCCGAAATTTCTACTCTATTTCACTAGTTTTTCTTTCAATTGAACTTTCAAATTTTCAGCTTGTCGATTTGACAGCTCTGTATGTGGTCTTTGGAGAGTTTGTATTTTACTTACATTTTTACTTAACTGTAAAATGTAATTAAGCACGACGTTTTTATGAGAACAAAATTTAATCTGACATTTTAAAACAACAAACAACTACTATATATGAAAGTTAGATCAATTAGACTGCTCTCAGAAAATAAGTAATGCCTAACCTAACTTTTAGTACTTCGCGTTTGTGGACCATTGCGTTAGTTTCCCTGCACCATGAGCAGGACAGAAGACAGAAGTTAAATCCTACACTGACGCAGCAGGAAATAATCCGTAAGAACTAAGGAGATTTTGCGACAAATGTGTTGACACTTCGTTTCTCAAACGCGGAGGTGGAACGTGTTTTCAGCCAATTAAAATTAGTAAAAAATAAAACACCATTGCAATGATTCGGTCGTCTCTATCGAATTTAGACAAATCTTGTGCGTCTATTAATATCATGCCAGATATGATAAAAGAAGTTGTAACAAGAATGTACGTATTCCAAGAATCTGATGTACTCGACATTATTGACGAAGATCATCTTTTTTTTATTTTTTATCTGTTTTTAATATATTTATAATTTGATTTTTTTGGCTGTGATGGATTTTGCAGTACATTTTTTAATTAAGCAAATAATTTTTTTATTAAGAAAACATATAAAAAAGCTTTTTTTTAGTATTTTTATTATTTATCCATTTAGCATTTTCATTCATTCAAATTGGCAACACTGCTGAAAATCTATGTCAAATTGTCACAAACTTTTTTCGCGTGAAAACGCTCACATTCAGCATCGTATATAACCTCAAAATTCAATATCTTTGAAATATCAAGTACACATATAGCCAGACCGCATAAAGTGAGATCTTATATTAACTGTATGAACAATTAAATTTCAATAATAAGTGCTGCCGCTAGTTCAACACATTTCCTTGAGGAACTTGCAAATTTAAAGGCTTCGTGACACTAAATAAATTATAGTCAAGGAGAAAATATTATTATTTTAAATAAATTTATTCTTTTACTTTTTTCATTTAGATGGA
This sequence comes from Bolitophila hybrida, assembly GCA_027564075.1. Taxonomy (NCBI): domain Eukaryota; kingdom Metazoa; phylum Arthropoda; class Insecta; order Diptera; family Mycetophilidae; genus Bolitophila; species Bolitophila hybrida. Next base: position 8,885 of record JANSTU010014987.1, on the reverse strand, counting down.
ATAGTTAAAAAAAAATTATTGTGTTTGCTTTTATTAAAATATTTGTTAAAATAGTAAAATTAGACAGTAAAAATTAGTCTTCAATTTAATTTGACGTTTCTCGCTTTCGATGTTTCTCACTCACACTCTCATTAGTAGAATGCGAATTTTGTTTTCAGTATAAAATAATAAATAAATTGTGTGTAATAAAATAGGGCCAGTCAAATATTGTTACAGATAATTTTCGCTTTCCAAAAAATACATTTAATTGCAATTGAGATTAGTTCTTTGTTGACCATTTCTAAAATTTATCGAGAAACTTTGGTGCTTCTATCCACAAACTCAATATTCTTCTCAAAATCTGTTTATATAAAAGAAAAGATTTGTTTTCAAACCGAATTGTATAATAATAATATTTAATAAACATGCCCTATGTCCCGAATAGGGATCGAAGGAATTTATATATAATATACATAATAAAACAATTTTATTTGACGTTTCCCGTTTTGTAAATTGTTATTTGTTTCTTTTTCGAAGTGTCTCATCATTCACTTCCAGAGTAGTAAAATAAGAATTTTGTAGTGAGTGAGTGAGAGAAGTACCAATTTCTGGGTTTCAGCTCACAGTGAGTGAATTGTGAGAAGAAATTGAGATGGCTTTAAATCCTATGTAATAATTATAATAATAATAATAATAATAATAATAATAATAATTAATTATTAAAATCAAATATTTCAATATAAAACAAAAAATCAAAATGTGAGCATGCTCACGAACAAACAATCCGGTGAGCTATGTGAGCATTTTTTGACACATTGAGAGAAAGCAAAAATCGTTCACGCTCACAAACTAACGTGAGATAACCCTGAAAGTGGGTCGTATTCTACTAAGCTCGCAGTGAGCCGAATCGATCGTCTACAATCAATCGCTATTGAACAAAAAGCCGTCTTTCAACGGCTCCAACATTAAGACTACTTGAATAAAATGACACTTAATAATTTTGTGCAAGGTCGGATATTTAAATTTTACCCACAATGTATCCCTTATGTTGAAAATGAATAGTTTTAAATGAGTTATTGTCACCCGGTTCATTTGTGTGTAATAACAACAAAAAGAAACTTTTTTGTGGATGTCGCCACTTATGTCACTGAAGATATTGCATTTTATTTGAAGTAGGCATAAATATAATATTTATTATATTATTACAATACATTTTATAAATGGTAGCGATAATTCGATTCTCTCTTGCAGAAGAGTGAGTGAGCGAACAATAATACTTACTGTAAACATAAAAATAGCTAGTTCAATCGCATTGAATACCATTAAACAAGACGTATACGTTCAAAATGATGACTACATTATATTATATACAACTTTGTTGGAATATGAACTAATTAAATTTATGAGTAATGACCATTTTTTGTTGTCATATACGAAGAAATGTACCTACGCATACATAAATAAATTAAAATTGATGAGTTTTATGCGCGAACGCCGTCCGTTCGTCACTTTACAAAATATAAATGCATATACAATTAGTTGCAAATATGCTCATAGTTCTTCGTATATTAAATGCATTTTTTATTATTCTTGGCTAATTAAATAATTTAATGTATCTACACAATAAATTAGGTTTAAATATTATTTTTTATGATAGAGGAAAAAAAGCGGTAATACATAGTGTGACAATTTTCCACATAGATTTTATATCTTCTGTCTGGGTAGCGATTTTGGCAGATTATCTCAACATCAAACTCTTGAGATAATGACAGTTCGGTTAATTTTTAAAATTAAAAATATGTTATGTAAAAAATTAAATATATACACAAAATCTCAGATGTTTTTTTTATAACGCAACATAGGTTGAGATAATCTGCCTAAATTGCTGTCCTGAACACGTATCGTTGAAAATATTATACTCGTATGTTACTTTCAAGTTGATTGCGCTAGTTTCGCAAATGTCCGAGTTATGACGTTCACATCACAGTCTATATTCGTGGCATTTTTGCCTTACACTTAAAACTAAAGCCTATAATATTGGCCTGTCCGTGTCTTGAGATACCTTTCCCCCTTAGAGGATCACTGATGAAATTTAAAAAATCTAGTGTTCCCATCTTGTATGCATCCAGCCAATACAGGTAAAACCGAAGACTTTAAAGTTGACTGTTCCCTGAAAAACGTTCCATTTTTAAACTATGTACATGAAACTTACTTCTTACGGTGGATGCGGAAACACATTGACTTTTTAAAACATATACAGAAAAAATATAATATTAATTAATAGTTAAAAATCTAAATGTTAATATAAGTCTTTTTGGATTTGAATTTAGTTATGACGATGAATCTTGCACTAGGCTTGTTGTGCATCTGTGCTACCGTTATATTAGCTATCCACGCTCAAAACGATCAAGGCGAGTGCTGCGAAGAGTACTGCTATGACCTGGACAATGAAAAACCACAATCCACAAGATTTGCCAGCAAAACACCATACCAATTTGTGAAAGGAGCCAATCGGAATCAGTACTATGTGCCCAGTATGACTTTTTCTGATATTACATGTTATAATATTTACAACGTTTTTTTTTAAACTTACAGACTGCAATCCAACCAAATTCTGGATGCTGAGTCGTCACGGAACCAGATTGCCCGGTGCAAAGACCATCAACGAGATGCGAGGTCTTTCTGACGTACGAGACCACTTAAAAAGCTTGTTATATATCATTTTAAAATTGTTTTCTATTTAGCTACGTGACGAGATTATTGCGAATTACGAAACCCGCCGCTCGAAGCCTGATCGTGGCTATCTGTGCAATGAGGACTTGGATATTATGAAACACTGGACTTGGAATCCAAATATTACGGGTTCATACGATAATTACCTAACAACTCAGGTGAGCATTATTTTAACTATTATAGAGAATATCAGATAAGTAATTATAACTTAAATTATAGGGATGGGACGACATTAAATACATCGCCAAAGACTATCAGCGCATCTATCCGGGAGTACTTGAGAATATTTATTCTTCAGAACGTTTTCTGTTTCGTCACACTGATACTCAGCGCACCGAGGCCAGTTTCAAGGCATTCGTCGAGGGTTTGTTTGGCGAAAATGCTTACAATCACATTAAAATCCCACCGCCAGAAAAGGATGATATCCTGCTGAAACCATACGAGATGTGTTCGTTATACAAGGACAGAAAGACCGAACTCGATGCTGACACCAATTCGGAACTGCACAAATTTCAGCGAACCCCCATCTATACAAAAATGCTGCACGATGTTTCTCGCAGACTTGGATTCAAGTACGATTTAAGTCAGAAACAGATTGAGCTGATTTGGGACATGTGCCGGTATGATCAGGCGTGGATTTTGGATACTCCAAGTCCATGGTGTGCAGTAAGTTAAGGCATAAGTTCTTCTGGTAAATACTAAATAAAATGTGTTTCTTTTGCCTTAGTCGTTCACCCCATTCCAAGTTAGCGTTCTCGAGTACGCCGAAGACATCAAGTACTACTACGAGAATGGTTATGGATCCAGCGTTAATTCAAGGGTTACCTGTGCAGCTGTCGCTGACATGTTGAAGCATATCGAGAGCAAAGAATTGCCTCAGGTTGTGTCATACTTTACGCACTCAGCGACGCTGCAGTTGTTCTTGAACGCTCTCGGAGTGGCCAAATATGAAGATTCATTGCGTGCCGATAATTTCCACGAGATGGGACGACGCAAGTGGCGCATCAGTAACCTAGGTCCGTTTGCCGGAAATGTTGCTGTCATCAAATACGATTGTCCCAATGATAACGAGCGCACCAAGGCTGTGTTCGTACTGAACCAGAAACCCATCGATTTCGATTGGTGCAAGGTTGGTCTGTGCGATTGGTCAATGGTCAGGCAAAAGCTGGCTGGATTCGCACAGAACGACTGTGCAGCCACATTCTGCGAGTCTAACACTGCTGGTTTTGCTCAGGTGTCCGTCAGTCTTATACTGGCCACAGTGGTTGTAGCACTGATGAAGTTTATGTAATATTGTATAATCATATTGTAATATAAAACAATTTTGACAGATATGTTGATAATTTAGTTAGTCTTATGATGTCTTGAACAATATATTGTTTATCATATTATGGTTTTAATAAAACTCAGATGGTAAACAATTAAATGATCTTTCTGTGGAGTATGATCTTTCTTTTGAAACGTATTTGACAGTTGCAAGTTGTTGAAAATTGGATGGTTTCCATAGGCACTGTTTTTTATTTAATAATATTTTGCGAAACATGTTTGCAAGATTTTTTTTTAAGTTATTGATTAGACCTCGGTGATTCAATTTTTAAACAACATATAACAATATAACCACATATTATTAACACCAGCTTAGATAATACAAATAGTGCAAGTTGTTAGTAAAACAATTATTGCAATATAATCAGAAAACTAATCTATTCTTCTGAAAATATTACGTTAACAATAATTAACAATATTTAATTGTATTTTCTATTTTATTTGAGGTTTTCGGTATGGTGTTTGCTGACGCGAATGGAGTTGCAAATCGCAAACATTAACATAAGCCAAAACAAATATTATAAAAGTGTGCAAGTTTAAAATAGAATATTTACCCCATCTATCATGTTTACATGTTGAAAAACAAGGTGGCAGCACTTCTGTTTCGAAATCGAAAATATTATTATTTTCGTTTTGATAGTTGTCATTGTCAAATTCCCAGTGTGACTCATTTCTAAATCAAAATACAAAATAATTGAAAATATCTTATATTTTCTGTGTAATTTCAAGTACACGAACGAAAACTTATTATTATTATTAATTACGAGCGCTGCCAATAGCCCTCTACCCTTTTTTATTTTATTTGTTATATTAAACGGCTTCAAAACGGGTAACGAAATGTCTGGATCTGCCATGGAAAGTATCCTTTTTAAAACGAACAACAAATACTGAATCATATCACAGGAATTTCTAGCAATATTTTTTTATCTTTATTATCATTTGTTTTCCTTGACCCAATAATATTTTCAGAACATTTGTTTAATTTAAAATTTGCTGTCAAAGATCTTGAGCGTAATTCAAAAAAATGCGAGAAAGAAGAAAAAATCGAAAAAGCCAAGGCAAAGAAGGCAATCCAAAAGGGCAACATGGATGTGGCTAGGATACACGCAGAGAATGCGATCCGCCAGAAGAGTCAGTCGGTGAACTATCTGCGTATGAGTGCTCGTGTTGATGCTGTAGCCAGTCGCGTGCAATCCGCATTAACCACACGAAATGTAAGCAGTTACATCAATTGAATTATAAATTATCTAGCGTTTATATTTACATATAGGTGACAGCCTCAATGACTGGCGTTGTACGTGCTATGGACGCAGCTATGAAGGGCATGAATCTAGAGAAAATCTCAACATTGATGGACAAATTCGAGCAACAGTTCGAGGACTTGGACGTACAGAGTTCATACATGGAAAACACCATGTCTCAGACTACCACTACTGCCGTTCCACAGGGAGACGTTGATTCGCTTCTGCAACAAGTCGCCGATGAGGCTGGGTATTTTATTGCTATAATTTGCTTCTTAAAAAATAATAACTGTGTTTGTTATTCCAGACTTGAGCTTAACATGGAACTACCGACTGGACCTCAGGCTTCTTCAGTGGGTGCATCGACACAGGTGTCACAGGAACAGGACGATCTGACCCAGCGTCTGGCTAGGCTACGACAAGCTGAATAAGCGTTTAAGGAACAGACTGTAGCCACACCTATTCCGATCGTTCATATTATTTTGGCTTTCTTTATAATATGTAATATTTTCAAGAATTCATTGCGAAAGTAATACATTAATGTTTTTTTTATTTTAATATATATACGCTACACACAAAATGTATGAGCTTGTTTAACTCATTATTACATTTCGAATAAATTGCTAACTACATGTAGAGCAGATTTCTGTTTTTGAATTAGTTGTGTAGAGTACCACTATCGAATCATTTTGATAGCGACCCCATCTTCTTCTCAAATGCTTTTTCTGTCTATACATTTATAAGCATATTAACAAAGTGCTTTAATTTATAAAAAATAATCATCAATAGATAAACTTAATCGGCTATAACTACACCGCATTGAATAAAAGCTGCAGGAAACTAAAGCGGTGGCACTAGCCACGAAGTAGAAAAAGGTTGGGTTTTTTGGTTTAGTTTATTTTCTAATAGCAGTTCAGATAATAGAACTCATATTTATAGCACCATGTTTGTTGTTTTAAAATACCAAATTAATTTGTTTGTATGTACATTCAGTTTTTGTTAATTTCAGTTTTATTTTTAAGGTTATGCGCTTAATTACCATTCCCTGAAGACAAATATCGAGAATATTTTATTTCGATTAATTTGTGTTTGACAAATAAAATCAACGATTATTCATCAATTATTAGATAATATATTTACAATAAACTCGGTTTAACGTTCCGAACATCTGAACATCATATACATAGCCAAAAGCCGTCGTTATTGCAGTTTTGGGAATGTCATTTGGCTGCACTGGTATTTCGTTAAAGGCCCAAAAAATCGTGGAAAAAAATGTTTCCGCTCAGTGACTGTGTCCTCTGGATGTGACGGATTGCATATCGTCCCGGGATTGTGTTTATTCGGCGACAATCCTCACACACAGTTTCGTTTCTAAACCATGTGTAAACGGCTGGACCAATTATTGCTTTTGCAGGCTAGATCCGGTTTGATATCAATAATATTGGTTGGCATTTGGTAAATATATGATGCGTGACCGAAAGTCTTTCAATATAAAGTACGTCTGATGTTTTGCTATTCGTCTAGAGGCAATGTTTTGATTGATATATTCCTTAACAACTATACTTTTATAGATGTTACGCTGTCGACCAGCTTTGAGTTGCGCAAATCTACCAAAGGCTAAAAAATAAATTTAAAATGTGTTATTAGATAGAATATATAATTAAGAACTTATAACAACTTTTCGACTTTCTAAGAATTTGTTTTTCTAATGACTTTTTTGAATATGGACTAAGAACTATGATTTTTTGCTTTTGATATAAGAATATGGAATCACGCATCAAATATGCACTTGCGATTTGCTTCTTAAGTGCGGTTTTGCCGTGCGTCACAGAAGTCGACTGTTGTGTCTTAGGACACGCTTTGTACGCACGCTCCTCGGCTCACATCGATGATTTTATACGCCAACACAGTTTTTTTCGACAGATCACCGTCGCTCGTCGTCAAAATAGTTCGTCGCGGCAATGTCTTGATCAACACGGTGGTGCTATCAAGGCGGCGCATCTCCGCAAGAAATTGTTAAGTGTTTGTGCCGAGTCTGCATGTGCACACAGTTCGATAATGAACCGCTTGATTGAGATTTTCGTATTTGCTTCGGTAGGCGGTGTCAGCCCTGCATCGGAGACTTGCCGCAAAACATTGCTGTCAATAGAGCTTACGATAGTAGTGATGATCTATTCGGACGTTAGATACTTAAAATTTTCCCTTGACCTGCGCAAACAGGGTAGCGATTTAGGCAGATTATCTCAACATCAAACTATTGTTGCGATAAATGTTAATATATAAATGTAATTTAAAAACATTTTAATTTTCAATTATAAAATTAAATTGAAAATTAAAATGTTTTTAAATGTAATTTGTATATTAACATTTATCGCAACTGGTGCTGACCGGCCGGTTGTAATACTTTGTATTATAAATGCATCTGCTTATGGGCCCAGCTGTCATATTCCAAGTGAGTCACTAGTGGCCCGTGGCTCACTAGTTACTTCGCACATTATCACTCACCACCCGCTGGCCACTTTATTAATTGCTCTATTCGCATCAAAAAAGTGAGCCGCTTTTACTCAGTACGCTACTCAGTCACTAATATTAATAATATTATTATATTTTAATTAATTTTTTTATACTTTTTAAGAAGTGTCTTTATCTGTAGTCTGTTTAAATTGAAATATATATTATTTCAAAGTTTTTATTCATTTTTAGGTACATTTTTGAGTTCTAGAGACCCACCTTCAGTTGCAAAATCTTCTTTGTGCACCGATTTACAATGTTCCTTGTTTTACAACAACAACATAGACACCTTGTAAAAACATTCTTTGTCGATGCCGGCAAATTATTTTACATGTAAATTTTTTTTTTGAAATGGGTTCGATTGATTTGTCAGTAGATGGTTTTGACAGTAGCACTTTCGGTCCTGCGGATATCGTTTACGATAAAGTGAGTCACATTTAAAATGAGCCTTACTCAGAATAGGCCTGCAGGACCCAAAATACCAATATCATAATAAGAAAAAAAATATTTTTGTCGATTTCTAAAATGCATCACAGAAAGTTTGGTTAGAACGTGCAAGTGATTGGCAATGATATCAACTTTGACAAATTGAAAGGCCGGGAGAATTATGCCGAGTGGTAGCGTTTTTGTGTCTTGCTGAAGAATAAGGACCATCCACCGAAACAGATGCGGATAAATTGCAGGAAGCGTGTGAGGACACAGTGACTCATCATTTTAAAGATACAGAAGAACCGTTAGCAGTATATGGAATGTGCTAAAGAAAACATTTTCGGAGTCTGATTTGGATCGTGAAGTTGCAGGTATTGTTGGATAAATGAAGGAAGCGTGGAAAAGGTTTACAGATGCAAAGGTCATTATAGAGGACAAAAACGTTGCATTGTTGATGATTGGTCGTTTGGGACAGCAGTGTCAAGTATCAATCAAACAAAACGGCAAAGTTAACCTAAAATAAGTTACCTAATAATGCGTAACCTAGAGATATGGATAATTCTGCTCATTGAACTACTGATATAATATACTATTTTCGTTTCCCATTGTTTTAATTGGATCTTCTAATCACATAATGTAAAATAATTCAATTTCTACATTTACATA
>JANSTU010014976.1:0-14601 GCA_027564075.1 Bolitophila hybrida | reverse complement strand
CAACATATGTTGATATAGCCATGCGTTACATATCGTCATATCGATGCGTTATAAAAAGGTCAAATCACATCTGAAATGTTGTGTAAATATTTAATTTATTACATTTACTGTTTTTAAATTGAATATTAAAATGTTTTTAAATGTAATTTATATTTAAACATTTATCGCAACTGGTGCTTTTCTGGAAAACGCCGAGAATATTTGAAGGGCAAACGGTCCAAAAAGCTATAATAATTTTCACGGAATATCTGGTTAAAGACATTTGAAATTTATAAAAATAATTACAACTTAAGGATACTCTGAAAAAAAAATCTGCGAAAACCAAAAAAAAAAATTGTTGCCATTTTTTTTTATAGCTAATCAATCGGAATCAAACCGTCGATACTAATCGATTAGTCGATGTTCCTAATAAAATATCAAAAAATCGAATATTTGCTCTAAATAATGATGTGTAAAAATATGTTTTTATGCAAAACATCAAAATATACAAAATAATATTGTATTTTTATTTGGTTATATAAAAAAAATAAGAAAGTAAAAAAACTAAAACTAGAATTTTGCAACATAATCATAAATAATTTAAAAATAATTATAAAATTTAATAACACAGACCATTTTTAATAACATCCCACAGAGTTATGCTGCAGTCATGGAACGAACAGAAAAGTCACCGTCCATTTCCCCCACACCCGACTCAGACTCAACAAATCTGAGCGTACAGACAATCATTCCAAATCATGACCTAACAAGTAACCTCCCCCGAGATCCACATCCAGCTCCAACATCATTAGTCAGCACTGCACCAACCACTTACGTCACAAAAACCTCTGATATGGATGGTCCCCACAGTCAACTAGAGCAAATCGGTGATCATCTCTACAATACACCCGATTTCCTGAGTAAACCATTAAACAAGACACTGCCTAACGATGGCCTTGTGTCCGGTCTAAGCCAGAATCCAAATGTTAATAATACACGTAGTGCATCGTCATCGGTAACACTGATTACGACTCCATCGGATGGACGACCATATCCAGTGTGTATCTGGCTGGGCACAGTACAATTGCTGCTTAGCATTACACTGGCTGCTGTCGGTGCGCTTGTACTGGCTCGCGGTGCTGCTTTGTCTGGTGCAGGCTCGGGTTTCTGGGCTGGTGGTGTATGTGGCATTGCAGGTGCACTGGGCGTTATTAATGTACGAAAAGCACAAACCGGATTTCTGGCTGTCAGTTTAATCTGCGTGGCCACAAGTACTCTGGCACTTGCGCTTACCGGCATCGGACTGGTGCGAGACCTGAATTTGGTAGGTATTTTTTTTGATTTGTATATCATAAATATTTAATAGATTTTCTCAAGTACAATAACAGAAAAAAAAAACTGTAAACAACTTAGCATTATTTGGCATTGACATTTACACTTAACCTCCTGATTTGCGTCGCATGCATGCGCAGAATGTGACCTCGAGGCTTCTTTAGATCACTCTTGTATAGTAAATGAGTAATACAAAAATACTCACATTATTTTTTTTAATTGTTTATTTTGGGTTTAATAATGTACATAATTTATAATAATTGTTAATATACAAATAATTAATTTCAGCAAGAGACCAACAAAAGTGCGGTTACAGCCGGATCTGGACTCGTTGCGGCTCTATGTCTGCACTTTCTGGTCAGCATTCTGTCCGTGTACTATTCGGCGCTGAAGCTTTGTTCGAGGTATGTACGCAAAATTAGGAATGGTTGTGTGTGTGTGTATTTATGTGTTTGTGTAAGTTTCTTACATTATTTGGAATAATATACTAAAATAAGCTCTCAGTTTAGATGCTAAATCTTTATCTAAGTTTATCGTGTGCTAAATATATTAATTTATTATTTAAATTATTTAATTTGTTTTTAATTCCGTTTCGATCACTTCCTCGGCACTGCCGATCTCCATTTTATTGTCGTCCTCTTCGTCCACATCATCGGACGTTGATGAGATCTTTTGACTGCATTCGGTGTCATCTGTAGACGAACCACTCGACAGAAGTCCATTGGAAGGATTTTGTTCTTCAAAACAGGCTCTCTCCCACAGAATGTACTCCTGATAATACTGATATACAGGAATGACTAACACAGAAATGTCATCAACTGTTGCGGCTGCCTTGCTGTCGGCCAATCGCCAATGACCAGAATCATTTATACGTCCACGACTCTTGGCCACCAGTTCCTGTGCCACCATTGTATAACGGTGCTTTTCCGTAGGATATTTGTTCAATGTCTGAAATACAGTCTTGCTTACCGAATCCGTGTCGGCCACGTCCCATAGTCCATCGGTTGCCATCACCAGAATTCCATAATCACCGTCTTCATTATTCTCGGATGGAATTGAAATCACTTTTGTTAGATCTCGATAGTTTACTTCCGGATGTGGTGAGAGAAACGGTTTAATAAGCAGTCCTGAACCGAGTGCCCTCAGATCGTGATCTCCGAAACCTCTTGTCACACCAATGGTGCCCATCAGGCGACTACGTTTACCGTCACCGGTAACAATAGGCATTCGTAAATCGTCACGCGTCAATGTTTTATAGGCCCAACCTTTCATTGTACCCTGTCGATACAAAATGCGTTTGCCCATGTCCTTGACCACCGGACGCTTAGCGTATTCCATGGCCACATACGCACCACCCATCAGAGCGGGATTAAGCTTAGCCGTATTCATAAGTCTGGGTCGTTCAGTGTCCGGTGTATGATCATATGAAAATGGTACTGGAAAGATATGCATCTTCTCAGAACTGTCTGTTTCAATTGTCTTTTCGGTATTACTGTCCAATTGATTTGTAGAAATTACACTCGGCTGAGTCTTTAATACTTCTTTGGACATACGCTGACACAAAACTGCCCTCGAATCACCTGCGTTTGCGACAAACATTTTTCCAAATATAAACAAGGACACAATAGCCGTACAACCGCCTGCATTTCTATACTTGTCTCGGTCCTCTGCCAGCAGGGCATCCATTTCAGTAAATGCTGACTCTAATGCTCCTATGATAAGTTCATCTCTTGACACCGCTCGATGGAATAGAACTGGATGCGGAATATTATCAACTGTACCCGATGTCATCGTTATATTTGCTACTTTTGGCATAAGCAGATCAATGACGTCCACGAGTTTCTCATGTAGAATATAGTGAAATTGATGCGATGCAGCCAGTGCAGCACCATAGCCAGCATGACCGTCAAACATTCCAAAATAAATATAAGGCAAATCTGGATGTTGTTTATTGGGATGCGTAAGAATGTGTCGATGAAAGGCACCCTGGTCCTCGTTCCATTCGGATTTGCCAGAGTTAACGCACTCTGCATAACCCGTGCACCATGGCATAACGGTGATGTCACGCGGAACAATGATCGGTCGTACATTGTGATCAGCAGACGCTTTGAGTTCGTCGGCGGTCATAAGCTGTAGAAAAGGTGGGCGTGCGTAGGCAAATTTGTCGGGCAAATGTCGACTATTGTGGCTATGATTATGATGTTGATGTGTGGAATGTGAGTGCACACTAACGAACGGGCTGTTTGCTGGCAATGCCGGAACATCGGGCGAAACAGCCGTTAGTACACGATTCTTAAGACGATTGAACATAACGCTGCGGTAGTGCGAGCAATCGATAATTTACTTGCGAGAAAACACTTATCAGCGCATTCCTTTGGTGTTTGCCCGTTTTTTAGGGAATTTGTCCACTAGTCAATGTTGAGTACATACAATTAGACCTGATATTTAGGCCAGCACACAAAAACAAACAATTAATTACACTTTATGACTGACAACTTGGCACTTTTCGCATTTGCACGTCACACAAATATTCATACACGAAATGTTCAGGCTGAATTTACTGTTTTTTTACACGTTTTTGTTATGTTATCCGCTGCTTATCTGCAGTTCGACCGTATTAGAATAACGTTGCATGCAAAATTGTACAGTTTAATTGCACAATGCACATTGTTGTAGTTGTATATTGTTTTCACTTGGGACTGTGGGTTTTTTTTGTTGATAACGCAATTTGCGGAGTGAATATAATTATGATTCATTTGACATTTGACAATCGATGTGAGGTGTGAGCGCAGAATGAGAAATTGAGCAATTTGCACTGAACGCCTCTATGAGAATAAATGTGTACTAATCACTCTTAGGTTTGGCGGTGTTTTTAAACAAAATTCACATTCACAATGAAAATTTAGCACCACTTTTAAGAGTGTTTGATTTTGAGATGAAACTTTTAGGCTAAAATCGCAAATTGGTATTCACATTTAAAATCGAAATGTCATGTGAAAATTCTAAAAGTTGCTTTATAAAAATTGAGAAATTTGTGTATTTTAGATAAACAATTTATGTTATGTCTTCATAAGGTTTATGTATTTACATCTATTAGATGTTTTATTCTAAATTATATTTTAAAAAAATTCTTCAACGAACCAATTATGCCTTGAAGATACGGATACCAAATACGATTATGAAGCACTGTATATTTGATTGATAACATGTATACATACGAATGTTTGTCTAATCCCAAACGGTATAGGTCTGCAATAAAACGACATTTTACGCGTTTACCAGCTTCATCGAGCAGTTACTTGTTGACTGACTCCGGATTTCCATGGTTGTTGACTCCTACATTAGACGCCCCGATTCATTCTAAGTAGGAGTAATACAACGTGGCACACAAGTCCACAAGAGTGCTTGCAATTCGTTGAATAATAATTCTGATATTTCTTACACATTATTTAATCATTAATTGACAGTCTGCTTTCAGCTGCAAGCGATGAAATCGAAAATAATTGTGTCCTAAATCATGAATTAGTGAGGTTATTTATATTGTGGAGAGTGTCCACCACATCATTTACTTACACTGTAAAATTGACTATAAATTTTAAGCAATGTTGAAAAGGTAAATCTCAAAATTGATGAATGTGAATACAAATATAATTTTAGAAGATTGAGTTTTATGCAGTTTTAGCTTAACATTTTTTGCTTGAAATGTATAAGAAATGTTGATTGAAATTCTAAAAAAAATCCGAATATTCCATACATACAATATTTTAGTTTTCATATTCAAAAAAGCACTCAGATTGTTGTGTGTGTTATTCTGCTGTTTCACCTTTTTTAATTTTAGACCTTTTAACTTAGCTTAATCTGCTATCAAAAAATAGGAAAAGCAGAAGTCTAGAAACCTGGTGAGCACCGTCTTTAGAATTCAGGCGGTGGCCTTAACTGCGAATTGATAACGAAACGAACAATATGCACAACGCTTATTAGATGTTAATCGGCGAGTTCTGTCGTCAAATTCTGTTTTTTTTTTTTGGTAAACAAAATAACGAGTTTTTTAGGTTGAATAGTTTCGAGTCGATTCATAGTAAAGTTTGCTGAAATTCGCGTGCTTAGTTCTTCTACTCAATAATACACAACAACATGGGATTTCGTATATTTCAAATTTGATAATTTCGAACTTAAACTTAAATAAACAAGAAATACGATTTTAATTTTCGATTCTTTATTGAATGTCCAAACTAAATCCTTACATTTTAGTATATTAATTAACTTTCTATATGCAGATCATCGTTGCCGCAGAATACACAAATGGTTGAGAATGCTATAATCTCAAATAATTCAACGTACATGAGCCAGCAGCGTGTCGAACAGTATTTTAAGTCTTTGGCACATGATCCGAATGCAAATGGCTTTTATCCAACCTTAATGCACAAATCTGGAGCTAACGGTGGTGAGAAGGTATATTCTTTATAATACATTTAATTTTATACAGTTTCTAATTGTCACCATTATTAGTTTGGCTCAGCTAATAATGAAAAAATGGTTGGCGTTTGGATGGGACGGCGACATCCGCAACATGTGGCATCCACATTACCGCATCCACGGCAAATGATGCTATTGCCGGCCGGTGTACGTAACGGGGTAAATATGTTTACTTATATTTCTATTTAATGATAACGCGGGGTGTTGCGAGTAATTTCTAGCAAAATTATACACTTCTTTAATTGCTAATGACTTTATAAGTATTTCCAAAGAGAAAGGAAAGCGCACAATTGAATTACATCAAATTAGAGAGTAATAAAATTAATTAAATGAACATTTACTATAAAAATAATATTTTACATTTTAATATACACACAAAAATGTGTAAATGTTTTTTCCGAATTGGATTCAGGCAATAAATATATCATTATTTTCTCTGATTTAATTATCGCATAGCGCACCTTAATTTGGTATTTTCCTTCACGATTTAGACTTTAAGGTAATGAGCAAATTATGCGCATACATTTTAAGAGAAATCATCACAAGTACGTGTGTAACTTTTATATGTACATATAAAGTTATGCGTGTTGTGTTAAAAATAAACATATGCGGAAACATCAAAAAGTATATCGCATTTGATTCCCATAGAGTCTTTGCATAAGACCAATTATGCGGTGCTTATGGGATGTTCAGCGGCGCAGTATTCATATTGTGCATAATTTTTACATTTATACATGTTTAGATCATTAAAATAAATATATGAGTTTTATGTATATAAATATTCGTACGTAATTGCATGCTTTTGAATTACCTCTGGAGATTTTGCACGCTGTACAAATTGCACGATCGTAGAGGTGGTTTACTATAATATATGCGCCGTATTTTCACTTTCATGACTTAGACGCGGGCAGCTTTATAAGTGTTTGCCGTGTCAGGCGCGTGCTATGCATATAATAATAATAATGTAATAGTATGGGTGAATATAATGTGCGTGATATAATTTATATACAAATATATGCAGTTAACGTACAACGGTAGTTTACATTTGCGCAATTTTAGTTTACTATACATTTAAACAGGTCTAATTTTGTTTGTTAAAACAAAAATTAAAGATAAGAATCAGGAATCAGCACAGAAAATTGAAATTGGACATTTGCACCATTCTGTTTTGTACACACCCTTTGGTGCTAACGCGTAGTGGCAATAATATATGGAAACGTGGTAAATTTGTATGCAATTCACTGGTGGCGCCCCTGCTGTCATGTCATCATTAATTGATTATTTCTTTTGATCTGAACATTGATTTAAGTATTAATCAATAATCCTAACTTTATAACACACAAGATATTTTTTTACTTTTACGATTCTCTAAAAAAGTACCACCGTGAAAACGCGAAAACTAAAAAAATTAAAGGTAGTTCAAAGTTATCAACTTTTCACATTATCTCATTATCTTGATGTGTTTAGAGAATCAGGGTGCAGTTTTTGTAAATTGAACTACAGTTAAAAAACGGCTAATTGTGTTTATAATTTCGAATTTTGTCCTCAAGAGGCGACACTTTCTATTAAGTTACATGATAATAGGAGTACGGATCAGCTTTATTTGAACTTCAATTGAATAAAATCAATCACTAAAAGACTTCCATATACTGTTTATCTATCTATATTTTTTAATTATATTTGCTGTACCGAAATATACTTACAAAACAAAAGTACTTCACACGGAATATGCCACATGTTGATATTATTTATTATAGTCGTAGATTTACACACAAAAGCACTATACACATAACACCTCATTGCATATTGCATCATAATCATGTAGTATATTGTTTATGTATGCTCTAGCGCTTAGCATAATAATATATAAGCTGTACTGTATATAAACACTGAATAATTATGTATATGCACCATGAACAAAAAGTGAATATACACACATATACAAATGTTACATAAAATTACAATTTTTACACTGAAGCTTGCATTCATCATCCGCAACGTTTCTGTGATGCCGTAATCCGATTATATATGGACGCATTGTCTTTAAGATGATGCTGTGTGTATATTCTACATGAATAAAAAGTGCAAGTTGTTCAGAGACTTTTGAAGACAGCATGCGCTCTATTGTTATTGTATACGAGTACACTTTGTACGCACGCCAGTGAATAAATCTATTTACTTCATGCTTCATTGACGTTTATATACACGGTTGATTAAAGAATTCAATAAGCCTATATTTAATAAAGTGTTTGTATATTTTAAATTTTGGAAGGGCGATGGCCAGCCTTTGTCGTTTTCGTGTTTTTTTTATTATAACTCCATTTATTACATCAAATTGGGTGATATAAATACTAATTTTCATGTTTTTCTTTAGAAATTGGACCAAACGGTGTCAAATTACGTTTTCGCTGATCAAGATCAGTCAATATGTGGATTCTGACACTTGACTTTGCTATATGTGACAGGTTGTGCCATCTACTTGAAACCATATTTTTAATTTTTTTCTGACGTCTTGGTAAGAGTCGATTCCTAAACTTCCGCAAACTGTCGCAGTAGAGAAATAAGTTGGTATCTGCTGTCTGTGATGTGGCGCCATCTCTCAGATCCATGCCATACAAATTGATCTTGTGTCAGTGCGCCAGAGTGGGCATAACGTTAAGGTCGAATTTTAGCCTGTTTAGAGTGTTATACGTCTACTACGTTTTTTTTGTGTACTTTTGTTTTTGTAATATAATCCCGATGACAATATGAGTCTTTACCGCTTCGTAAATCTCATTTAATCTCTTAATTATAGCTAAATACATATTTTATTTAAACAAATTATGTAAATTTTCCAGTTTTAAACGCTAACAGCCGTTTTAGATAATTACACATTTTACAATCGAAGAAACGAACTTATTACACTTGCGCCGCCACTCAAGAATGCACTTGCGCGATCATTGACCATTTAATTTTATACTTTCACTCTCGTTACACTTTAATAAACGCACACCTTGATTTTGTAATTATATTTACATATTTACAAAAGTACATGAATATATAATTGTGTACGCATTATTATTTCTTAAAATCAATAACAAATCTCACTCGCTTCGAGACTCGAATTTAAATGCCCCGTTATTAAAGCCTATTTAAATAGCAATCAAACATTTACATACAAATATCGCGAAATTTTGCAAACGATCTCTAGGGAGTTCAGAGCGCGCTGTGCGCCTGCTGTGACCTTAACCTCATGAACTAGAAATATTCACAAGATATATTGTATTTTTTATTCGTATTCTATAAGCTATTTATGGTCATAAATTATATTTATATTTGAATTGAGACAGTCGTCTTGTATCTATACTCAAACAAAAAGTCGCGCAAGGTCTCTGTAAACTTAGTTATTATATATCTTTTAATTTTAGTTATTCAAATACAACAGTTTATACTGTATCGTAAATTATAGCATTGTGAAATAATGTCTACATTCCCAGTCTTGGTGTATTTTTTGTTGTTGTATTATATCACAATATAATTGTAGTTTTGTTCCAACTGTCATCAGATACCTTTTTAGATTTGTGCAATGCGATTGCAAATGCATTGTTGAAGTGAACTCTTTGTGGCAGTTGGCACTCGTTTATTTTGGACGCATTCAGTTGCGGTTTATGTAACAATTCATTATTTTGGTCATGTGGAAAACTAATAAATCATTTGTTGTACTGTTTCGTAATGATACTCTGGTGAAATGCTGGATTTGATTAATTATTAATTATTAATTAATAGGTGCCAGGCGTTGATGACGTATTTCCTTTGAGTTTTTTTTTTGTTGACATGTTTCCATTCTTTATTCTATACTTAAATATGTTAAATGGATTATTTAACCTCAATAAATGAATAATGTTTCTTTGTGAGGAACTTCACTCATCACATATAGCGTATCATATAAGGTATTATAGCCTCCACGACGACAGCGCCACATCGGACCATTTCACAACGAAATCTATTGTACTGTCCTCTTTTGGCCGACGAACGACGTATATGCTTTTTCGTCACCAAAACAATGAATTTATGTCACCATATATTATTTAATGACAAAAATCTGCTGAGATGTGTATTCTTATCACCAAATCGCCACGCAACAACAATAACATGAAACGACGATTTTTGTGACATCGTTTCTTTGCAGTCGAAGCGCCACAGAATGTACATTGTGAAATTAATGAACTATATAATGTAATAATTTTTAGTAATTAAACAAACATCCGGCAATTCGATTTCAATCTTTTAGATATAATTAAACTAATTTATGCTAATCTTCATTTCAGGCTATGCCATTGCGACCCATGTATCCGGTACCACCTCCGTCCATAATGTATCCAACATTACCAATCGGTTTGCGTCATCCATTACCACCGGGTGCCTATCCGATGCGACCTCATCCACAGACAGTCGAAGATACCCTCGAACGTATTCGAACGAAAAGACGCAGCAAGGATAAGCGCAGCAAACAAGCACGTCGCAAATCAGAATCCGACATGGAAATAAAGCGGGCCCTTACCTACACGGGCCTAGACCGTGCCATCGCAGAACGTTTTCTGGTACAACAGGAACGTACCAACACCACCAGCAGCATTGGCGATGATTCCAGTCTGGTCAATAATAAATGTGCAGACGTTGTCATGTGAATATTTATAAAATATGCACGCTCTTTTTTAGGATTATGAATTTGTATTTATGTATATGTATATTTTTTGTAAAATTCTGTTAATAATCCGTTGTGTTTATTTTTTAAAAGTCCTCATCGCTTAATTCAATCGGTTTGACAGATGGTTTGCCACCATTTTGTGGTGTAGTATTTGTGAGTTTTGCAATTGTTTCGTCGTCGTCTGAGTGTAACTCATCGGCCAGATCAATGTCACTGTCAGAATCGTCCTCAGAACCTAATGAACTGTCAACATCCGAACTGCCCATCATGTTGCCAACAAATCGGCGTTCTCCTCGGTTTGCTATGATAATCACAATTTGTATTACAACACCATTTTAGTATATCAAATCCCATTTACCTGCGGTACGAACTCGAAGCCTAGTGTTAGCTCGTGGCTCCGACGATTCCTCCTTAATTGGATCCCGTTTAGAGGGAACTCTGTAATTGATGTCACCATCGTCATTAAGTGCTTCATCGTCCGAATCAATCAATCCATCCGGCAAAAATGTCATCGAAGATTCCGAAGCCCTAGCCATGGGCACAGTTACTTGGATCGGTGATTTCACTCTTGAAGCAACCTGGGCTCGCAAGGAATCCAAGCATCTTATTCGAATAAAGTATTGATCGTACAGCCCCTTTAAGTCACTTTCCAAACGTTCAAATTCTTCCAGAAATGCCGGTCTACAATATTTAAGGGACAATGTTTTTTTTGCTATAATTGTCATATATTAAAAATACCGTATTTTCTGAAGTGCCTCAAGTCTTTGACGCGATCTTTCCAAATCAGCATTCTTACGCTCTAACTTGGCAGCCAGTGCCTTCTTTTCCGTATTCTGTGACTCTAACTGACTCTTGGCCAACTGCAGCTTTTGATTCATTGTCATAAGAGCGGCCTTTAGATTCTTCTCGACGGTTGCAAGTTCCAGAGGTCGGCTAGCCTGTATATTTCTTGTTTCCTGTTTTTAAATATATATATATACTGTAAGTATTTTTAATTATATTAAATAAAATGGTAGAAATTAGTAAATACCTTATTAACGAGTTCCTTAGCCAATAAATCAAACAAAGACGCTCCCATGTTTGTCAGCTCCGTCGACAATTCGCGAGCCCGACGCAAATCTTGTACCTACAAAAATGTGTACTTTATTTTAACTGGGTCTCCACGAGACTTTTTTATGACACAAATTATAATAAAAAAGTCAAAAAAAGGCAGGACATAATTTTGTCAACGAAGAAGAGAATTTATGTCTTTTTTTGACGTTTCAGATTTTCAGTACATGAAAAATATTGTTTATAATTTATTTAAAATAAGAATTGATGTTAAAACTTTTCGTTGCCCATTGTGTAAAATAAAATTAATATAGTTATATTTATTTGTAAAACCTAATGCTATACCAAAGTCAAGAAATGTTAGTGAAAAATATGTGTGCGTGTTCCCAGAACGTCGCCATGTTGGACATTTTTTGACGTTTCTAGACATGAAATATGTATAATTTATGTCTCGTGGAGACGCAGCGTTAATAACACCCTTTGCAAAATAAAAACCTCACCCTATCGCCTAGATCAATGTTAGAGGACGCCACCATCGCATGTTCATCATCTTCCGCACCAATCTCACTCGGTGCATTACTCAACAATGTTGTTATTTTCAATAGTTCCGTAGCCGCTCCCGTTGTACTGGCATACAATTTACGAGGATTCACCTTAATACTAGCTTTCGTTACAAAAAACTCAGCAGCCGAACGAATCAGCATAATTCGTTCACTCTCATTTGATGTACCACCATTCAATACGACACCGGGCTCCAGACGTCCGGCCAACCATTGTAGAATGTCAGCAACTACACGAAAACTTGCTGGTCCTCCGTAGGCAGTGTACAACGAAGAAAATGGAAAATTATGCGGATAACCGAGATGCTTCAATTGCTCCGAAAGATCTATATTTGAATTTTTTTACAAATGGTCGTATATGATTTATAAAAATACTTTAGTTTAAGTTAAATTACCTCTTACATCCTTAAAAGCCATTTTTAGGAAATACTACAATAAAAATTATGAAATGTTTTTGTTTGGTAATAAATCCGTTACCTAGTAACGCTTGTTTTCATTGAACGGTACATTGCGCAAGCTCTGCGCAATACCTACAACCCTAATTAGTAATTATACCTTATCAACAGGTGTTGCGCGACGTGTACATTTTGAATGGATATATCGATCCAATAACAATATGTTACAGAAGAGGAGAAAAGAATGTGTAATTGTATGTTTGAAATCATTTGAAAGGTTGGAGGAATCTTGTAAAATGCGTTTGACTGAGTAGTTCAGACAGCCGCATATAAGGGTCATATGTAGAACTGTCAAGCATTCATAGAGTACTGTGAAAAAGTACAGGAAAAAACACAACTTTTCTAAAAACATTGACATTAGTTTCAACTTATCAAAGCAAAACCGTTCTACTTTCTTGTTACTAGACTTTATATGAAAACATAACCTAAATGTTTGTCAAATAAAGATAAAATTCATTTGTATAAAAAATATAATTTATAAATAAAAAAAATTGTATTGTAGTTTATTTTTGAATCTATCACAAACAAAAATTCTACTAATACTTCTGTGTAAGATTCATGATGAGAAAGTGAGTGCAATAGCGCGTTAAAAAAGAATTTTCTATGCCGATTGAAACTTCAATTTTGCTCTGTCGATGAACATTGAAATTAACCTAAAAACCGACGATTCGGTGAGTTTGTTGATGTATTTTGTATAATAAGGTTAGAAAAATCTAACATAAAATAAACTATTGAGCATTTATTGGATTACTATAATAATGATAATAATTATATAAAATATGAAATCATTGTGTATTTAGTTTTTAGTTGTATACATACGTAAAAAATCAACATTCTAGGACGACGCTAGTTTGCAATCGTAGCGCTACAGTGCTCATTTCGCTTGTGCATAGGCAACTTCCATACTCAAGAGATGGCATGTGGATCGTAAAGGTAAATCTTCAATTTTGTATGGTAAATGACCATAACAAAGACTTTAATTAATAATAATATACAATTTTTGTTAATTTTTGATTATTTTTAATATATCTGACACAAACAATAACAACTACACTGCTTGTATGTACGTTGTGTGGTAATGAGCTTAACAGTTTTTTACCCCACAAAATGTAGTTCCAAAATTTGGCACTGTGTGTCGCCCACTTCGTTAGAAGTTGCCTATACTAGAGCATGTAATTGTAAGTTCACCAATACGCGTATTTGCACTACTAAATACACTGGCGTATAAATTGTTTTCTTTCTCATCATAACCTCAAATATTTTATAATATATTATTAGGTACTATAGTTATAAAATAATCTCCTAGATGCATTCATATATTCCAATTGTTTCCAAAAAAGTTATCGAAAGATTTCCAATAATAATAATTTACAAATTAACGACGGATAAAATGTTAAGCTGCCAAAAAGCGATGTAAAACCTGAACCGCAAATTTTTAAAACAGCGTTCTTTATACGTCACGCTCATTATTAAATATGTAATTTTAAGTAGATGTAGAATAGCGAATAAATGTCAAACATTTTCAATTTGTGTACGTTTATTTCTTACGTGATTCCGCTATAATTGTGGACACTATCTTCTTGATTTCTTTTACAATTTAAATTATATTTTATTAAAATCATACAAATAATAATGATACAAAATTATTTTTTTAAATATTTCAGCTGTCTTCTGTTTACTGTGTGAATCAACACGTTTTTTTTTTCAATTTGCATTGCTGATCTAATAAATTTTAAAATTCTTTTGATTATTTTATCAACAATTTTGACAGAATCACTTGATACGCGTTTATTATAAAATCTTTTATGCAAGATTGTGCATGTATAACTATTAAAATTATTCATCATAAATGGTTTTTTGTCAACACAAGACAAGTTCAACAAACGCACGTATTTAACCTCAATACGTGCATTAATCAATTCGAGGTGTTTTTCTTTACATGTAATGTCAAATGTTCACAGACTCAAATTGCGTGCTATAAACATAAAAAAAGTGTGTGAGTTGCAGAAGTCACAGGGGGATGTGTAAACATCATATATATAGTATATAGTATATATAGTAT